>SJYO01016970.1:88279500-88441807 GCA_006410555.1 Capra ibex
TTAACAACGAAGGACTGGACGTATGTCTAAAGAGTTCTCCGTCCAGTCCACCAGACCATAAGGGTAGAGAAAGTCTTAAAAGGTGTCAACGAACACTAGGTGTGTCAGTTTCCGAAACCGTATCAGTTATTTCGTCTTTATCTACAAAAAGACCTTGAGAGAACGAAAAAGCTACTAGGTCGTCTACAACCGTTAAACTAGAGACCAAGGAGACGGAAAAAATTTTGATCGAACTTACAGTTCAAGTGCCAAGTGCATAACGACTTCGGACCGAACCTCTTAAAACACGTCATGAAATGATCGCACACTCTACTCACGTCAACACACCATCAAACTCGTAAGAAACCGTAACGGAAAGAAACCCTAACCTTACTTTTGACTGGAAAAGGTCAGGACGCCGGTGACGACTCAAAAGGTCTAAACGACCGTATAACTCACATCGTGAAAGTGTCGTAGTAGAAAGTCCTAAACTTTATCGAGTTGACCTTAAGGTAGTGGAGGTGATCGAAACAAGCATCACTATGAAAGATTCCGGGTGAACTGAAGTGTAAGGTCCTACAGACCGAGATCTACTCACTAGTGTGGTAACACTAATAGACCCAGTACTTCTAGAAAAAACATGTCATGAAGACACATAAGAACAGTGGAGAAGAATTATAGAAGACGAGGACAATCCAGGTCTGGTAAAGACAGGAAATAGTTCGGATAGAAACGTACTTTACAAGGGAACCATAGAGATTAAAAGAACTTCTCTAGAGATCAGAAAGGGTAAAACAAGAAAAGGAGATAAAGAAACGTAACTAGTGACTTCTTCTGAAAGAATAAAAAAGAACGATAAGAGACCTTGAGACGTAAGTCTACGAATATAGAAAGGAAAAGAGGAAACGAAAAGTGAAGAGAAGAAAAGTGTCGATAAACATTCCGGAGGGGTCTGTCGGTAAAACGAAAAAACGTAAAGAAAAGGTACCCCTACCAGAACTAGGGACAGAGGACATGTTACAGTACTTGGAGTAAATATCTATAAATAAAATCCGATACCTTTACTACAATCTGTTTTTTGTTTGAGCTCACTAAAAGAATAAACTCAAGTTTTACCCAATATTCCGTCGTCTCTGTTGAACGTTATAGTCGTGTAAACCGGGTCCTTGACGACTGTTTATATGTCACGTCACCACCAAGTTCTTCAAAACGTTTCCTCTACTCTTGGAAATTCTACTCCTCATATCACCGACCGGTAGTCTTCAACTGCTTCTGGTTAACTCTCGGTAGTAGTTTCGACTAGGCGAATGTTGATGTATTCTTCAACGACTTTTTGAGTTACGGTTGGGAAGATATCAGTAATCCATAAACTTCGTTTAACATTTCCACTATTTGGAGTTATTCACCCACGGAGTACTTGACTGACCTTTAGTTTTTTTATGACAGACCTTCACAGTATAATTACTTACTCCTTTGTTAGCTAACTGATGTCTCATAGACGTGACCTTCTGACCTCTTTCAGTCGATCTGACGACGTCTCTGTTTCATACGGTTTACACTTTCTTGTCCATTCTCTTATATCCATCTGGTTATGTACCTAGTCAAAGTCTGGTTATGTACCGGGTTTTCTCTTACTTCCTTTCTGTCATAGAATTTCTACTACAGACTCTTAAAAGATATTGATTCTTTTTATTTGTGGTGATTTGGGTACTCGGAAGTTTGACTCCTTCGTTTAGTTTGGGTCTCGTCCTATTTGTCTAAGTAATCGTGTATCTGAGTACCATCACTTTTATGTCTTTTAGTTCTGTTTCTTTTTTTACAATTTTCTTTGGTCTCTCTTTTTCGACGTCATAGTCAAAAATTTTGGACCGTTAATGTCACTGTCATCTAAAGAGTAGTGTCATCATTTCCGCTCCTCTCTTACCTTATTATAGAAGTTTTACTCCTCCCTCTTCCTGGAGGTAGGATCGTATTATATTTGGTTTATTTGATGTAAGTTCTGACTCTCGTTTTCTCTGCTACAGCTATTAAAATGGTAAGTGGTCGAAAGTGACTTTCTTTGTAACTTTCTCACATGAGGACCCTTTACTTTTTAATTAGGTCCTCTTTTTTCGTCGTACGATTTTCGTTTATTTAACTATTCGTGTAATCATCAAACTTTATTTCTAACAGAAACGATCATTATGGTGATGATGGCGTTGACGCTGATGATTACCGATTACACTTATTTCTCCTTAATTTTATTATCTGTTGTAATTGTACCTTTCGTCCTCCCTCCCTTAAAGTCAGGTTCACAAAATGTCATGTAAAGAAATTCCTTCTCCTCTCTCTTTTCCTAAATGAATAAAAAACATTCTCGAAATAATTCCATACCAATTGGTTGTTATTTGACACCTATTAAACGATACAAATTGTTTACATATGTGGTACTTTGGTCGTCACATCAGATCAATTATTTGTATAAGTGGTGGGAGTCTTCACAGAAGTCGTGGAAACCGTAAGAGGGACAGGAGGGAGAGGGTTGTCAGACGAAAGGGGAAGATATCTAATCAAACGGAAAAGATCTTAAAATAAATTTACGTCAGTATATCAAATATGTTAAAAAAACAGTCGTATTATAAAAAGTCGTATTAATAACACTCTGAGTTGATGTAACGAATATAGTTAACGAGTATGAAAGTGACGGTTAATCATAAGGTGTCAAAACGAATAAGAGAGTTGATAACTACCGATGAATTAAGGTCAAAAACCAGTAATGTTTATTTCGAGGATACTTATAATACATTTTCAAAAACAAACCTGTATACGAAAGTATAAAGAATCCATTTCTGAGTACTCACCTTACCGAGTTATAATACCATCCACATACAAATTTAAAAATTCTTTGTGACTTGACGAAAGGTTTCACCAATGTAGTAAAATGTTAGGGTCGTCGTAACCCACTCTCAAGATCTATGAGATTTAAGAACGGTTGTAAACTACACTAGAATTTTAAAAAACGGTAAGACTATCCACATATTACCATAAAGTGACACCGAAATAAACGTAAAGGGACTACTCCGTACTATGACTCGTAGAAAAATACACAAATGATCAGTGTCTATATAAAGAAACACAATTCACAGACAAGTTTAGAAAAAAAGAGGTGACAAAAGGTGAATAACTTAAAACTCTTAAGAAATCCACAAGACCCATGTTCAGAAAATAGTCTATACATCAATTGAGTATAAAAGAAAATCAAACGTCATACAGAAAACCAAGACAATTGACATAGAAAGTCTCATCTACAACGTTACAACCTATTTCATGTTGAATAGTTAAGAAAGAATGAACAAATATATAAACGGAATGGGTTCCATATATTTTATAAACGGATATAAAAGAGGATCTTTAATATATCAAAATCCAAAACGTGAATCCAGAGACTAGATAAAACTCAACAAAACGTGTACCACACCCTATACATGACTTCAAGAAAAAAGTATAAACCCATAACTTAAGGAAGTGTTAGTGATAAAGTTTGTAAACAACTTTTCAGATAGTAAAGACATGGTTTAACGGTAACATGAAATCAGTTTTTAGACAACAGTTACATACAAACCCGGAAAAAGACCCAAAAGGTAAGATAAGGTAAGTAGAGAGACGAATAGAACTATGGTCATAGTATGAGAGAACTAATGACAGCAAAATATTATTCAGAACTTTAGTCTATCTCAATCAGGACGGTAAAAAAGAAAAAACAAACAAACAAAAAGTTTCAACAGAACCGAAAGAACGTACGTACGATTCAGCGAAGTCATCACAGGTTGAGAAATACTCGGATACCTGATATCGGACGGTCCCAGGAGACAGGTACCCTAAGAGGTCCGTTCTTTTGACCTCACTCAAAGGTACGAGAGGAGTCCCGTAGAAGGTCTGGGTCCCTAGCTTGACGCAGAGGACGTAACCGTCCTCTCAAGAAATGATGCTCACGGTAGACCCTTCGTGGGAACCAATAGAATTCAGGAAAGACGCGCACACGATTCAGTGAAGTCAGCACAGACTGAGAAACACTGGGATATCTAAGATCGGGTGATTCGAGAAGACAGGTGCCCGCGACTTCTCGAGGGCCGCTAAGAGGTCCTCTCTTATGACTTCACTCAACGGTACGGAGGGCGTCCCCTAGAAGGGTTGGACCCTTAGTTTGGCGTAGAGAATCCAGAGGACGTAACCGTCAGTCCAAGAAATGGTGATCTCGGTGGACCCTTCGGGGTCCAGGAAATATAAAGGTGTACTCAGAATCTTCCCCGAACAGTTACAGATGTTTTCACAGACGATCCTAAAATAAAAACTTATGTAATTTGAATATCTAGGTAACCCTTCTTGACGTAGAATTTTATAACTCAGAAGACTGGGTACATGTGTTATATGACGTCAAAAATCACATGTTCGGAACATGTAGAAAACCGTCTCAATAGGATCCTGTGTGTTTTAACATAATGAAACATCATCTTTATTTGAAAGTTTTTGACATAAAATTTAAATTCAAAAACTTTAAATTTTATGGTAAAATTTATTGTATTTACCATAAAATTTAAATTCAAAAACTTTCAAATAAAGATGATGTTTCATTATGTTAAAACATATAGGACTTTTGAACGATTTGAGTGTACAATTAAGATGATATAAGATCTAAGACATTCTCAAAGATGTGTCTAGTACGGTAAACACTCATTTCTGTTAAATGAAGAAAAAGTGTGAGACCAACAATCAAAAGATGAGACAATGTGACCGATCTGAGAGAGTGCATAACAACTTAAATTTACCACTTTTTCTATAAGAACGAAATAAAGACTAAAATCCCTCTTTCGTAAAGGAGACAGTGGTAATTTATACATAACCGTCATCCAAAAGACAACTACAGAAAATAGTTCCACTTAATCAAAGAAAAAAAAAAAGACAAAGATCATTCGACTTCCAAAACTAGTCCTCCCCAACAACCTAAAACAGTCTACTAACAGTAGATAACTCTACTAGTACACAAAAAAAAAAAAATTAGACGACCATACCATTTATTACAACTAATTTAAAAGTCACGACTCAAGTCAAGTCAAGTCAACAAGTCAGCACAGACTGAGAAACGCTGGGGTACTTAGGGTCGTCCGGTCCGGAGGGACAGGTAGTGGTTGAGGACCTCAAGTGAGTCTGAGTGTAGGTAGCTCAGTCACTACAGTAGGTCGGTAGAGTAGGAGACAGCAGGGGAAGAGGAGGACGGGGGTTAGGGAGGGTCGTAGTTTCAGAAAGGGTTACTCAGTTAAGAAACGTACTCCACCGGTTTCATAACCTCAAAGTCGAAATCGACTTTGAAAAATCGACTTTGAAAAGGAAGGTTTCTTTAGGGTCCCAACTAGAAGTCTTACCTAACCACCTAGAGGAACGTCAGGTTCCCTGAGAGTTCTCAGAAGAGGTTGTGGTGTCAAGTTTTCGTAGTTCAAAAGACGAGTCGAAAGAAGTGTCAGGTTGAGAGTGTAGGTATGTACTGGTGTCCTTTTTGGTATCGGAACTGATCTGCCTGGAATCAGTCGTTTCCAGGTCGATTCTCTGTAAAGAGACGAAAACTTATACGATAGATCCAACCAGTATTGAAAAGAAGGTTCCTCATTCGTAGAAAATTAAAGTACCGACGTTAGTGGTAGACGTCACTAAAACCTCGGGGGGTTTTATTTCAGACTGTGACAAAGGTGACAAAGGGGTAGATAAAGGGTACTTCACTACCCTGGTCTACGGTACTAGAAGCAAAAGACTTACAACTCGAAATTCGGTTGAAAAAGTGAGAGGAGAAAGTGAAAGTAGTTCTCCGAAAAATCGAGGAGAAGTGAAAGACGGTATTCCCACCACAGTAGACGTATAAACTCCACTAACTATAAAGGGGGTCGTTAGAACTAAGGTCGAACACGAAGAAGGTCGGGTCGCAAAGAGTACTACAGGAGACGTATATTCAATTTATTCGTCCCACTGTTATATGTCGGAACTGAGTGAGGAAAAGGATAACCCTTGGTCAGACAACAAGGTACAGGTCAAGATTGACAACGAAGGACTGGACGTATGTCTAAAGAGTTCTCCGTCCAGTCCACCAGACCATAAGGGTAGAGAAAGTCTTAAAAGGTGTCAAATAACACTAGGTGTATCAGGTTCCGAAACCGTATCAGTTATTTCGTCTTTATCTACCTTGAGAGAACGAAAAAACTACTAGGTCGCCTACAACCGTTAAACTAGAGACCAAGGAGACGGAAAAGATTTTGGGGAACTCGTAGTCCTTCAAGTGCCAAGTGCATAACGACTTCGGACCGAACCTCTTAAAACTCGCGTTGGAAAATAAGGACCCTATTTGAGGTGAACCACTTGGGTATGATCTTAAGTGGAAAGAGGTCTAACGAATAAAAAAAACACTTTCTGTATAATAAATTCGGTAATAGTAAACCTAAGAGAAAATAAACCACCGTCTTTACAAGTCAGAATTGACTAAGTCCTCCTCTTCCGTCTCAGAAACATTCAATTGGAACTCCTATAAACATACTTTTTATTTAACCTATTTGTTACAAATTTAAAACAAATTTTAGTTGTCGTCACAGACCGAGAATCATTCACGAGTTATTGGGGAGTTTTTATTTATATCTACCCATACACTTAGAACATCATGAAAACACCTACATTAAACTGTACTTCGTTAGGAAGATCGAAATCGTTAGAATCCCAGGGTCGATGATGGTGAAGTGTTTAAACTAAGTCCCGATAACTAGTAGTATAAATCAAGTAGTGTAGTGTGAATAGAGTAAAGATATATCAATATGTGTACTTCCCTTAAAATAATCCTATTGTGGTCACGGAAATTTCTTCGATTCACTTGAAACGATATCCCGTGAAGGAATTCAATTTTTGGACTCCGCTATGGTTACTTTGAGTCGGTCAGAACATTCCTCATAAACAACACTTACTACCTGTTCGAAGAAACTTTCGTCACTGAGACAATATCCCCTTAAGGACTAGTTCGGTACGGACCATAGTAAACGTTTAAGGACCGTCTCTCGTCTATTGCAAAATTATAAGGTAAAAGGTACCTTCGACTTACCTATCAAAATTGTCTGATTTGCTGTTGACTGTTTTTACGGTTATCAAAGGTTGAAACGTTTTGACATTTAGTATCCATAATCACTAGTCTTTTACTTTATGTATAAAATTTTACTGGTGAAGCAAAATTAAAACATCCTTCCCTCCTTCTCCTGAAGTTAATTTCCTTATCTTTACAGAAGAAGGAGAGACAGATGTGACAGGGGATTTGTTTGTAAAAAGACGCTAAAACCATCTTTAAGGATGTCTTTAATATATTATATTACTCACAAAATAAATAAAAACGTGGATTTTTGTCAGTATTTCTTATTGGTTTATCATCTCTGACGTCTTGAACTTTACCGTGTCTCCAAGAAAACCAAGGACCTAAACATGTGAAACAGGGACCGAGGAGAGTTTCACACTCTAATACTCTCTAATCTACACTATTCTGAATCCCCTTTTTTCCAGGACCAATGACCGTCTTTATACCGGTCTCCCTCGGTATTTACATTATTTTTCTCTAAAGAGTTAACGTCTTTTCTTAGAATCTAAAAGGTAGGTCTACCCGTTCGGGGATCCACCCGATTAAAACACTCAGTTAGTCTGGGTTTCACATACGGATCTCTAATGTTTCTTTTATTTATCTAGACACCCAGTCTTTACAGAGTGAACCAGACTTAATTGACGAAAAGAAAGAGTGAGTAAAAGTGATCAACCACACACACACAGGGACAAAAAGAAAGAAACTAACCATTGTGTAAATGATAATTGAAACTATATCATATTAAAATCTTTATGTCTAACGTAAATAAGCCTAAAATTCAACTTGAATAAATATGAACGAGGGAAGAATTTCTTTTTTGTTGCTTTGGTTTGATATTCACTAAATGGCTTCTCTGGTATGTGTGTGTACTACATAAACACATATAGACGAGGTATCCGAAAACCATTTTTAAGTGATCAATAACTTGTAGGTGACACAAGTTCAGTAGAACTTCAAATATTTGGACTTACTTTGTACTAAGAACTACGGACTCAAAACCACACAATGGAGTAAATCTTCGTCAACTAAAAATTGTTCTCCCATTGTTGAGGTCAAAATATAGTCTTCGTGGACCTCCCGAACAATTTTTATATGGACAGGGCCGGGATCGAGAATCGAATCCCTTTAAGACTATTATCAGTCCCGGGTAGGACGTCACGTCAAAATTGTTGAAGGGATACACTTAGACTATGTCCTTGGTCCTAATTCTTTGTGATAAAATTCGATTCTTTCCTGATTAGTGTCCTGACGTCGGTGTTCAGTTGGTCCACCCATGGGAACTTTAGATGTTTCCCATTACACCGATGTGCAAAAGATTCCGACAGAGATTAAGGTGACAGAGACTTACCTGTCATATCAACATTCTCGTGCGTCCTTCCCGTCCCAACCCGGGTCAGAAGAGACATTTTATGGACCTTGTTCTCACGATATCTCCTTATTTTGTCGATGTCGGTTTCTGGTAGAGGTCTCGGAAAAGTTTACGAGACAAGAATAAAGAGTACGTTTCGTATCAACACATTTAAAAGAGGAAGTAAACTGACCTTTCAGAAAGAGATCAGTTCCTTGTGTCATTGGGTAAGCATTATCGAAAAACTGTCTATAAACAAAACTTAGAAGGAGTAGGTTTAGGACCCCAGACTGGTCCTACATATTTCCATATATAGGTAGACTTTCAAACATTTATAGGTGTTTTCATGTAAACAAATATTTTGTAAAGTTGACGTGTTTTCTTATACACTTACACATTGTATGTGTACCTTCTTTCTTGTTATATTGTTTGTGGGTACCTGGGTGTAGGGTCAAATACTGCCTCTTTCAACGGTTATGGGTACTCCAGAGGACAACTTGTCGAGGACTTTAAATTTAGTTTTACGCACGTAAGTTAGTAACTGACCAATTAAGTAAGTGAACGGTTTACACGGGCTAACGGATGATTAGTTACATCTGCTAATCATAGAGAAGGCAACCTCACCGCACCCCCACCCCCAGTTTTCACTGTGAAGGGCTTCCACGAGTCTAACGGAAAGGACGTTCGCCGGGATTGGGTCGGCCCGGGAGGTCTCTCCCGCACCAAAGACGCACGTCTGTGAAACCCGTCTTTGATGAGCAGGGCCGTCAGGCACCCCGCTCACCCGCCTCGGCCCGGCCCCCGCCCCCGGCCCGCTCTCCCCCGTAACACAGCCCTCGCGCCTCGACGTAAACAGACGAGATCCACGACCAGCTCGGTCGCAGCACTAGCGGCCGCATCTCGACCTTCACAGTCGCCGCTAGTGACAGGGCCGCCCTCTGGTTCAGGCTCGTTGATGATAGCGACCGTCCCCCGCCGCACGGTCGCCTCGTTGTACGTCTATCCGCGGGTCGCGGGACTGCTGGGGAGGGCTCCTTTCCTCCGGCCCCGCCGCGACCCCGCCGCCCCTCGTACTCCGTCCGGCCCCCCGCCGAGCCGAGGCTCGCGACGATCCCTCGCCGCGCGCGACGTGTGAGCGGCCCCGCGTCGCCTCCCGCCCCTCGGCCCGACCAACGCGGTCGCCCGCCCTCGGCCGGCGGCCCTCGACAAGACTAAAGGCTGCGCCTGCGTCCCCCGGGCCTCATCAGGGGACGGGGCCGCACGTCGGTTGTACCCGTTGCGGCCCTCGTACCTAAGTGTCGTCTGGCTAAAGTCCCGCGTGTTGCACGGAAACTTCGACGGCTACGGGCTCGGTCCACTTGACCTCCTCGCTAAACGGTAGCACGACCACTCACGCGCCGCCGCCGGCCCTCGGCCCGGGGCCCCGGGGTCTGGTCCGCCACGTCGACTGGGGGCGGGAGAGGGGAAGAGGCGCGCGGCCCTCGCTTAGGGGCCAGGGTTCCCCCTCCGCGGGCGAAGCGAATAACACCGGAGGGAACCGGAGGAGAGCCAGGAGGAGGCTAGAGGGGCGCGGTTCGGAAGAACCCCAGGGCCTTACCCCGTACCCCGACCCCCAACCGACTGACCGGCCGGGGCTTGGGTAACAGACCGCCCTCTCCGTGGAGCGTCGCGCACACGGCCCCTCCACGCCGCACCCGCACTTCCCTTCCACCGCGCCCGAACCTCCTCCCCCGCCGACCGGCGATTCCGAAAAACAAATTCTTTTTTTGAGGGGAGTTTCGGGCTCAGGAGCTCTTGGTAGGTCGCCCGCGGGTCGGCCCCGGACGCCCCATGCCCCGACTACCCGCGTACACCGCCCAACTCCCGCCGCGCCACGCGCTTCCGCTTGAACCTCCGCCTGCAGACCGAACCGTCTCCCCTCGAGGGGGTTTTCCCTTTCTCTTCCTTTGGGCGCCGTCACGCCGCAGGGGCAGGGATTGGCTCCTCCCCCTGTAGACTTTGGCCGCGCTCTCTTCGAAGCGGAGCCGCGCAAGGAAAACCAGAATTTTGTTTGGTGTTTTTACACGTCAAAACGCCCCTGCACAACGTTCGACAGGACTGAGATCCCCAGGGAGGGGAGGGGAGTGGTTTAGAGGCTGAGGGAGGGCCTTAGGGGAAGAGGATCGAAAGGTCGAAACATTTAGACTCTGTGAACTTCTGAGAGAAGACGGAAAGGAACGACCCACATTCAAAGACCCGGGGAGGGTCGGACTCGGACAGTCACGACACTCGAGTCCTCCCACACCGCCAGAGGGGGGAGCGGGGTCGGCCGCAGACCTGGCGTCAATCAGGGGTCTGAAGCTGAAAATCACAGAGTCGGAGAGAATTCCCGACAACCCTCCCTTTGTATTCTAAGCTACGCAAGGATTATGAACGCGAGCATGTCAACGGAAAAGGATCGATTAATGGACATGTAGGATGTTATCATCCGTCGTTCTCTTTGAACACGAATTCCGTTAGCTTAAAGCGCAGACGTATGCCCCAAACCCGTACATTGGAGGGTTGAAACCCCTAACTGGTCTCAGACTTCTTGTGACCCTGCAAATTTTTCGGAAAGAAGTCCGAGAACTTTTCCTGACCAAATTATACCCCTGACAAGACCTACCGTCTAATCGAAACACGAGAAACCTTCTTCTCGGGTGCTCGAAAAAGTGTGGTGGACCTTTGAGGCCGCACCGTCAGACCTCTATCTACTCCGACGGACAGAACGTGAGGCACCAGACTCTAGAGTGTGTCGACGAGGGTAACAACACGTCTTACTTTGTGAGACTTTACCTTGACGTACCCGAATTAATGAAAACTTCCGTCGGACCCACGTTTGAACTGGACAGAAAGGTCCCTGTTTGGAAAAACCAAGTTTTAGGAGAAGGATGGTCTGATGTACCAAGAATGGAGGATCGGAACCCACAAGACAGAAAGACAGGTGCGACACGACCCACCCACACGCACACGCCCAACACACAAGACCCCCCCACACACACACACATGTGAAATTCACCCTCCCGGCCACTGCGTCCGTTTGGTCTATTATTGTTATTACGTTAATTCAAGAGTTGACCCTATCGTACAAAACGTACTCGAAACTCAATGGGACGACTAGTTACTGTGTACCATACTTAATGGGAAATCCTTTTATCACAGGGTAGTAATTATACCACCTAGACACAATGACAATTTAGATCTTCCGTGTTTAAATCATATATCTTTAAGTACAAAGATGTAGTGTTCAAGAAACCTCGTCACCAATGACACATCGAAGAATATGAGACAGTATGTGTTCGTGACCTACGTCAAGGAAAGGAATTGACAAATATTATAAAATGCGGAAAGTTTTGTTTACTTGTTATTTTGGTTTTTTATGGTCCGACTGGAAAAAGTCCAATTCTGTTTCGAAAACCCTTTCATAGTCGAACCCCCGGGAGAACAATCCCTACGGGAACCTGGTAACTACACCATACGTTGAGAGGGATCAGTCGAGGTTGACGAGAAGCCTTAAGACATACCCCTCAATTTTCCTTAGGAAAAATACCCGACTATCTTCATGCCTCAAGACCACTGAAGAGAACATCAGTTAAAAAAAGATTTCCACAGGTACACTACGAGAGTTGACACGAAAAAGAAGTACTTAATGAATTGTCTAGTCGAGTTTGGTAAATTAAGACCTCTAGTTCGAACTTCCTGTTCAATATCCAACATTACAAGTTTCGTACACATACCTCCTTAAGAGACGGAAGTGTGTCACCCTTAGGAAACCCGTAATAACTATGATCAAAATAAAGGATATACTATTTCTAGTACATTCAAAACCCCTCCTTATGTCCTATCATTATGACATATCTTTTCATATGTTTATGGAGTAACATTTGAACGGAATGTCGTCACTAACTCGGGAGTCTGTACCTTTCATTAAGGAGAGTGGGGTGGATCGAGATCTTATAAATTTCGTGACTGCTTCTCATTCATTTTTAAACTTATTGTCTCCAGGTAGATAAATAGTTTTTAGAACTCTATTTTGGATGAGTTACTGATGGGGAAGTAGTCAGGTATATTCGATTTGACATATAGATCTTTTTATGACCCGTACTTACCTTTCTACTCTCTCACTTTCTAACAACTTAATTCTAATCACTTCCCTATCTGAGATTTTTCAAGAAAATTATCCTTTTTTTACCTTAAAAACTTATCTCTAAAGTCAATGACTTGAAGACATCAATTACTGATGTCATCATCATTTTTAGCCTAGGTTTAGAACTCAATTTTAGGAGGATTTCTTAGAATAGGGAGGGACTTGGACACAAGTAGTAATAATGTTACTATCAATATTTGGAATATAAATTCCCTTTTCTAATGACTGAGAAAATATGTGAATTGACAACCGTAGGAACCTGGATGGACAGTCTATCTCGATATTCCACTATATGGAAACACACACATGTTACAAAGACAATGTGAGAAGGTACCTTCACAAAGTATGTAATATTTAAGTTAGTAGGCAAAGTCAGAAACAAGGAAATTCCATAAAACATCTATAAAACGTATAAAATACTCATTATAACCGACACAAAAAACCAGAGGGTGTAAATATTAACAGGTTCACTGACAATATCAAAAATTTTAAACAGATTAACAACCCTTACGTGTGTGTGTGTTTATGAGGGTACTGGAAATAAGAGTCTCTACTACGAGACTTCCACTAAAAACCCACACCACTTGTTAACTAACAGGTTCTTATTGAGAAACCTGTAATCTACGAGGCATATAACAAGTGACTAAAAACCGAACACCAGTGACAAATGTTAAATTTTACAAGTCGGGGAGTTAGGGACACAGATCCTCGACAGGAAAGACTCAAAGTCTCTTTTTCTATTTAACATTGGGAGGTAGGGCCGACGGTATAGACACACTGTCGTCTACAGTCCGACGAGACGTTCGTCTAAGTTTTTGTATCTAAACCTTCACTACCGAATCCCGACATCATAGAATTCAAATTGTGGCCCTTGATGAAACCACACACTAATCAAACTCAGTCAAAGGAAAAACAAAAAAAGAACCGCGACTCCAACACACACCAGTGGCATGAATCCTTCTTTACCCTTGGAAAAGACTTGTAGATGAGACTCATACCGGATACGAACGTACAAGAGTGACTTAGGAGTGTTACTGAGGTCGATATCCGTTGTAATTTCTACTCCTTGATTCTGATGAAGTCAACTGACTTCAATGAAGTCATAATCTGTGGGTCAGATCCTGTGGTGACTCGCTGAAGTAAAAGTGAAAAGTGAAAGTACGTAACCTCTTCCTTTACCGTTGGGTGAGATCACAGGAACGGACCTCTTAGGGTCCCTGCCCCCTCGGACCACCTAACGGCAGACACCCCAGCGTGTCTCAGCCTGTGCTGACTTCGCTGAATCGTCGTCGTCGTCGATCCTAAAAATTGGGTCTAAACTTAGAGATGAGGGGTGGAAAGGTGGGTGGGGGTTATAACATAATACGAGGAACCCGAATGTTGACCATTCTTTCTTGTTCTTGTCTTTCCGGACCTTGATCGTTATTTCGACAAATTTTTTTTTTTTAGAACTTAGACCATTCATGTTCAAAGTTTTGATATTTCAACCGTCTTTACAGAAGCTTCTCTGGGTTCACACCACATGAATTACAAAGAGAAATCTACAGTAAGTAAAACCGTAGAAGTGACACGATAAGACAGAAGTCCGTACCTCAATTTATAACTAAACCAGGTTTTCACACATGAGAGGTAAAAAGGGAAAGTTCCGTCTGAACTTGGCGGAACAAACCCTTTAGACCTGAAGGGTCTAGTCTCCCCTCTTTGTCGGACAGTCACACTACGTGCGTGAGGTTTACATTACTGAACACTTTTTCTGTTCCTTCCAGTCAAAATTGTAAAGTTAGATAAAGGGAGACGTTCTACAACAAGGAAAAGTTGGTGAAGGTACCTCTCGGAAACGGTACTTCAGGTACCTCGTCTACCTACCCATCCTCACTTCAATCCGGTAGTAGTCTCCGTACGACTAAATAAAAGAGCGAAAAGAGGACAACTCTCCCTTTTCCGCTCACTCTTCCCCCACCTTCCTCACAACAATACTGGATAAGGTCCGTCATTGGAGACTCAACAAAATAAAAGGTCTCACCCTTATATGCTCATACCACCATGAAAGGTAGTAATAGTCCCACGTAAAGGTTATTAAAAGATTATTAGAGTTATTTTTGACTTCCATATAAACCCAAAGATACCATCCCAACTAGTTTTCGAAAAGAGACTTAATATTTACGAACCGAGGTAACCCTCTGACCGTCGACGCAATTTGACTACTTTGCGGCTCCCCTCTCCCATACAAACGGGAATTTGGGAAGTCACTATTCTTAATGAACGTGCACACCGGAAAGTAAATCGTTTCTCGTAACCGGGGTCCTCACCGTCTACCTCAAAGATCTTAGTAGTAGAGGACGTGGTTGAACCCGCTCACTAGAAAGGACACTAGGAACCAAAAAGAGGAGACATTTACCCTTATGGCAAACTGTGTTGACAATCCTATCAATACTCTAAAAACTTTATGTCGAGAACCTTCACATTTTAAAGAATTTGCAATCTAACACTCGGTAATCGGCTGAAGAGCAACTACAAAACACATCTCTTCTCACTCGGCAACAGACCTCTCATCGTAAAGGTACCACCTACTGACTTTCAGTGTATTCGTATTTCTTTTCACAACATTATAAATCTCAACAGTTTTTAACCTCTTCCTCGAAAGGTTAATCGCAACGATTCTGTCTTCGATATACTTTTTACGACTATTAACCTTTCAGAAAGACTCGGGTCCTAGGTCGATCACTTACCGGACGTACCATGGAAAGAACCCCGTCCAGACGGTTGACGTCGACAACCTTTATCTTAATATCGTAGGTTCTGACCCCTTCCCAGAGGCACCTCCGAGGAGGACCCGAGTTCCTTCGTTTTTTCATCACATCCAAGTACGAACAAAGACCTTTAAGTAAGTTAAAATATTTTAGACACCGGACCTCTTAAACCAGAAGTACTTGACACGAGAAAAGTACGAATCCCAAACCCCTCATTCTTGTCCCACTTCACCCGAGGGACCAGGTACATAGACTCGTTCATTGTCTATTTTTCACCGATTGATTTCTCCGTGACTCCGGTCTACCAACACAGAGGAAACGTTCTCTCACGATCAATGGACCTGAGAGGAGTCTTTCCGTCACTTAGGGACATTTTCGTGTCTGACCTTAACGAATCCTCCCTTCCACCCAAGGGTCGATACACCTACGAACCGTCGGGGGTAGGTCATCTCTCCGAGAAGTAGAGATCTCACCCCTGGAAAGGATGAAAGAAGGTAACATTCTTCAGACAGGTATCTGAAACCCCAAGGACCAGAGATGTCTCTCTCCGAGGACGTAGGAGAACCAAGAGTGGATGGACTTGTCATATCACTTTACTTCACCGAGTCAGCACAGGCTGAGAAACGCTGGGACACCTGATATCGGGTGGTCCGAGAAGGGAAGTACCCTAAGAGGTCCGTTCTTATGACCTCACCCAACGGTAAAGGAAGAGGTCCCCTAGAAGGGTTGGACTTGTCACATCCACCTCCATGGAATACAGAACAGAAAGGAAATTCTACCACAGACGAGTCAAACGTCCCACTAGAAGGGGAGGAGGGGTCAGTGGGGTAGCAGAAAAGGGACGGTCGACGGGAAGGTTGTGTTGTGGTGTCTGATACGACAAAGGCCACCTACGCGATAGTAAACCTTCCCTACAGACTCCTTCTCGACCTCCCAGCCTCTCGACAAAGGACTTGACACCCAGTTGACTTCAGGTGTTTGCACCTGGTCCTACCGAGCTTTAACCTTTTGTGGTTCAGGGATGAACCTTCACACCACCATAAACAACATCTGTCTTCTCAGGAAAGAAAAGTATGAGAATTTGACTGGTTCCTTAGTACGGGTCTCCGTGACCTCGAGCACCACCTGTGGAACAGTGTTTGGAAGATATCAAAGATCCCGTGTGGTTTTGACAAAGGGACCTGTGTAGAAGTAGTGAGAACACGGTGGACCTTGACTGAAGTCACTGAGAACAAAGTGTACATTGGAAGTAGATGAAAAGAACAAACGACTTCTTCGAAACAACGTAACTATTCGACGACATAGGTAACGGGGTCTTTGACTTTCGAAACTCCACAAATCAGGAACGATAGAGGTCCACTTGGAGGGAACTGACTGAAGACATACCAACCACCACGTGGTCTGAACCAAATAGGAATTTAGCACAACCGAAATCCTTTCCACAGTTCAGTAAGTGTAAAACCGGGGTACAGAGCACGACCAGTCATGGAGAGAGTCCAGGACGGAACTCAACTCCGAAATGAGTCCTTGGACGGGTGAGAAGGAACCACAAAGAAATCCGACTTATTAAATAAATTTCATCCACTGTTTCCCTAACTGTTCGGTTTTACCACGAAAAGTTTGAACCGATATATTTGACCCTGGGAGTTTTTCTGTCTACGGGCCCAGGTGGGTGTCTCTAAGACTAGTCAAGGAGACCTCACACTGGACCCACAGTCTTAAAAATTTCGAGGAATCTACACTCACACGTCGGCACTAACTCTCGGTGCACGGTCCCATCAAAAAGAGGAGAGGGAGGGACGGGGTCTCTGGTTCGTATTCTCAATTTTGGTGTCACTTTTAGATCTCTTTAATCCGTTTCAACTCCTCCCAATTTTTTTTCTTTTTTCGAGGATTTCTATGAACTAAGTTGACTTTCGTGGTTCTACTCTTTATGTCTTCTCTACCCAGTTTCGGACAACTTATAATCTAAATAAATTGATACGTAAATTCTTTACCGACAGTTTATTAGTATTACTATTAAACGTCTCTTTCAAGATATGTAAGATCGAATTCGCACTTGTCACTGGGACTCCAAATGATGACCCTATCTCGTTAGTTATTTAGTCAACATAAAAACGAATCGGAGATAAGAGTTCGGATTAAAAAACAACCAAGTCACGAAAAACGAAACTAGAGACCAAAATGGTGAATGTTTCTGAACTACTCGAACCGAAGGACCTCACTTTAAGTTTATGTGAAGACTTTACATTTGTTGCAAGTAAATAATTCTGAGGATATTAGTTCCGTTTAACCGTACCAATATACTCGTTAATCGAAACTCTTATCTTTCTATTTATCCTACGATCCAGTTCTTACTCGGCTAACAAGAGTCACATTCTGAGATCAATAAGGAAATTATCAATATTCGTTTATCTGTAAGGGGAATAAGAATTAGAAATCGCAAACCCCAATCCCCCTGTTGTATGCACCAAAAGAGTCGACTTTCCTATCTTCGTTAATAACCGAGTGAAAAATAGACCTTTATATTTAGAAAGATCGTCTACTTCGAAAGATCATAAACCCTCTCCCGTTTTCTTCCGTACCTAAATCTACCCTTATAATTTCTTATTACCTTAAAATAAAACCACCTCTTCCATTCTACTAAAATTGCCACCGTTTTTCTAACTTTTATTAGAGTAGACGGAAGTCACTTGTCACTAGAATCACACACACATCCTCCTTCGGAATCCTATTGGTCCTCTTCGATCTATCTTGTACTAACCTGGACGTGGCACCGTGATAACGAGATACTTAATTCATGGTGAATTATAGAATAAACACCTTTCAACCCTTTGGATGTACCTTTCCACTACTTACACATTTTATAAAGCATCGAAACATCCAGTGAAACTCAAGAATTGGGAAAGTCAGGGGTCATACAAGTCGGAAGACGAAGAAGGTCCCTTCGAAAAGGAGAAATCACTGTCAGAACGAGTTACTCCTAAGAAAGGGGTACCTGAAGACCGACTACTTGGATCCTTCAGTCAAGTCCGGTCTACAGAAGTCTGGTCCTACGATATTTGAACTTTGACCACTAAAAGGTCCGCACTGGGTTCTAGTAGGAAGATAACGGGTAATTACTCCGGTAGATCTACACTTGGGACCGTCTGAATCTTTACACACCGGAGGACCCGCACACCCTGGTAAGTCGAAAAGGTCACAGGAAAGTGACATCTTCAAAACTCAGAGTCCCATCCGAAAAACCTTTCGTAAATAAACCTACTCTTTAGAAGTCTAGTAGACTCTTAAATGGTCCGGAGTCAGAAGTAAATTACCTCATTAAAAAATTGTAATCTGTCGACACAAAATAAAGTGGTCATTAACAGTCTTTAAAGTAATTGAAACGATATTTAAAGAAAAACAACAACAAGAAACCCTACCATAGAGGATTAGTAGATAACCGCTCATTACATGTTTGTCTTTACCCGGAAAAAGTAGTCACATGCCTGACTACCTAAAAGCGTCTCACTTTCGTTGCGACATTGGTCGAACCCAAGTCCTTAGTCAGCGCCAGAGGCACAAAAAGAAGTGTATTCCAAACTGAACCGAGGAACGGAGGGGTCGGCGTCAACGAGTGGACTTGAATGAAAGTCCCATCGGTCTGAATGCACCTTCTTTTATCCGGTGTCCTAACACGGAACACCAGACTAAGATTTACCGAGATTGGCACTCCAAAGATGGTGAAGGAAACTCTCTAAAGAAGTCAAGTTAGTCTGGAGTGGTAATCCTCTATAACTGTAATGCTGTAGAATGCCGACGAAAGTCAATATAGTAGTAGCTATTGGTATTACCATAAAAATTAAAAAACGATCTCATAGAGACCGAAAGTCTTATGACTCTTTTTATATAAAACTAAACACAAAGATCTTATTTCGTTCTTACACCCACCCTAAAGGTGTCACTGTTGTTCGTACACGGGTAACACCAAAGTCATGAACCTTATCCGTAAACGTTTATGTCCAAAACACGTAAGTGAAACTTCGGATTCAAAGTCGGAAATCCAAAAACGGTAGTCCTACTGAGAAAACTTTATAATTTTTACATTCGAATTACAAGTTTATATAAATTTTTATATTCCAACACTTAGAGTAGAAGACCAAGTCAAAAGAGTAGTCTTGGGACAATACAATGAAATCTGCGACTAGGTCAAACTCTTCGAGAAACCGGTGCAAACAACAGTCACCAAATGGAAGGTAGGAGAGACATTGAAGACATCGGGGACGAGGGGTGGGTGCGGACGAACGAGTGACTTCGGAAGGTGTCAGACCGGAGTGTCGAGTCAGACATTTTGTAAACGGACGTTACGTTCTCTGGGTCCAAGTTAAGGACCCAGCCCTTCTATGGGACCTTCTTCCTTTACCGGTGGGTGAGGTCCTAAGAACGGACCTCTTGGGGCACCTGTCTCCTCGGACCGCTCGATGTCAGGAACCCTAACGTTCTTAGCCTGTGCTGAACCGCTGATTTTGGTGGTGTAAGACCGGTCTGAGTAGAAGAGACGACAAAGGAATCATGTGGGACTGCACCTGAAATACGGACGAGTATCTCGTCCGAACATGAGGGGGGAGGAGGCGATACAGAAAGGAATCCACTAAGAGAACCCGCACTACATGAGGGAAACGAATAAACGAAGGAATTTTAATATAGACCGGAAGTTCCAAGAAGACTTTAGGGTAGAGAAAGAGCACAGGAATACCTAGGTCGTAGTTGAACCCCCTCCACCCTTTTTGTTGAGGACAGAAACTAGAGAAATATCATACTAAATAAAGAAAATGAATGCTCCGGACCCTAATTCATAGTGGAACACACTCTACACAGACATTTTATTCCCCTACGAAAATACACATCGAAACATCGATGAGTAATGGGAGAACCGGTATACAAACACAGGGACAAAATAAACGCTCGAACGTGACACCCGAGGACCTTCGGTTCCTAGTGTAGAATGTCCAGGACCGTCAAAGAGGAACAGGTCGTGTCACGAACCGGGTCCCTTTCCAGAATCATCTATTAATGACTGAACTAGTCTCTTGGCACGGACGACTTTGTCCGGACCCTTAACTCATCGACGAGGTTCTTGGATAGATTGACCGGGAAGACCCGACTAACAATTAACGCGTATTGAACGAAAACACAACTTTACTGTGAAACAGCGGCGAAGAGTGAGTAGAACCATGAGGGGTATCGTGAACTGACATCATCCACGGGTCTGTGTGATTCGTAAGTCTCTACTATTCAACCGTAGTACGAAAACGGACTGAGGAATGCCTTTTGACCACTTAATCTTCTCCGCCTTCCGTCACCTTCACTGGTTTCCTCTAGGCACCAAAAAGTGACAACGCTTCGGTCCAACCACACAGTACTACTCGACAGTAGCTCACTCACCACCTTGACATGACACCCCGAAAGGAATTCACTTTGCAGGAAGTATCATAACGGAAACAACAACCCTCAGGCCGTCCAAAGTCACTCGTCGTAAGGAATCACATCGTAAAATCACGAAACAACAAACACTTCACAAACGTTTATTAGTACTAAGATTCTCGAGAATTAGGTACTCCCGGACTCCCATACACCGAACTTCAATGGCTTCTCCCACCTCTCCAACCACTCGAGTAGGATCCAGGAGGTAGTGGTTTTGAGGTCCCCGTAAGGTCCCAGTTTATTCTACGACAAATACAAAAGACACGAAATATACGGATAGAAATTACGAGAACCGTCGGGAACCTCCCTCTTTAATAGAAGGAAAATGTTTACTCCGACACTCCGAGTCTCACTATTCCACCGACGAAGGATTCCCACCTCCGTGCTAAACTTAGGTCCGGACAGATTACTCTCTTGCACGAGTAAAGATGACATAGTGTAATACATATAAAAGTTCAATCAATATTCTTCTGGGATTTACAACCGGAGAAGAAAAAGTAAGAAGTACATGGGAGATCTGATTTAAGTGAGTGTATTTTCGACAGGGAACTCTCATACTCAGAACGTAACTACATCACTATCTACAAGACCCGAGACTCCCAACTCTCCGACTACATAATTAGCGAGTCAGCACAGGGGTGCTGAGAAACACTGAGGTGTTTGACATCGGGAGGTCCGCAAAGACAGATACGCTAAGAGGTTCGTTCTTATGACCTCACCTAACGGCAAGGGAAGAGATCTCCTAGAAGGGTTGGGTCCCTAGTTTGGGTCCAGAAGGCGTAACGCCCGTCTAAGAAATGGTAAACTCGATGTCCCTTCAGGACTCCCAACTCTCCCTTTCGTAGTAAAGACATAAAACTCACAAGTCTTTCAAAGGAACCTTATCCTTCACCTCACTACGATCGAAACAGGGTTGGTGACGATCTGATGTGAAAAATAAGATGTGACACGTCAAAACGAGTGTACAGTGACGAATTCTTCCCACATGTGGAATTAATCAGACCTTCACAAATAACTTGTGAACGATACACGATCCGTTACAACACCCGCGATCTCTCCACCTCGACGTACTCCGGGTTGTTAACAGACGGGAGTTCCTCGAATGCAAGGTCGTCACCCTTCCCCACCACCCCCGTCGGTCGGCACTTTCCCCCATGTAGTACGTACGAACGGACGTACGAGTCGGCACAGACTGAGAGACACTGGGTACCGACATCGGACGGTCCGAGGAGACAGGTACCCTAAGAGGTCCGTTCTCATGACCTCACCCAACGGTAAAGGAAGAGGTCCCCTAGAAGGACTGGGTTCCTAACTTGGGTCTAGAGGACATAGAGGACGGAACCGTGTCTATGTATTTACCTGGACTTAAAGGTTACGATCCATCACAGCACTCCTCTTAGTGTATCCACAACACTCCACCAAAGGAGAGTAAATTCTAGGCTGACTACGTATTAATGTACCGCTATCTTTAGTGTCACCATTAACGAAGACCCCTCTCTCTGACTCCGTGTACTTTAAGGATCTCACTACTTGTACAAGATTAGATCTGACCTCACAACCAAAATGTTTACATTGGACAGTTTTTAGTAGTCTAACATGTGACATCTATACTTACAGTGTCGTATTTTAACTGAAAGTAATTTTTTTTTTTAGATTCTAGACTGACTACCTCCAGTCCGTCCCTACTCGGGTGGTCGTCCACATTAATCCCGAACTAAACAGTTTGGGATCCCGGTCCTCCCCCAAGGACCCTGGGGCCCCGTCGGTTTCCCTTGTCACTCTCCACACAGGAGTCAAGGACACCGAAGTCTGAACTGGACACCCTTTTGGAGGTCTTCCGACCCGGACCCAGACGTCCTCCGACAAGGGAAACGGTATCGCCTCGACAAGGAACACAATTATTAACCGAGACAGTAGTGTCGGGAGACGGTGAACAACTTAAGTTATCTAAAAACTTGTTTAACGTCAGAATAGTGACAAGACCTGGGCACTCTGTAGGTCGACCCCTTACCTCATAAACTAATCACATCGTCACGTGAAGAGTCATTTCCGGGAGACTTCCCTGGGTCATGAACCTTACCGGGTAAAAAAGATGAATTTCGGTACCCAACTTTACGTCGAAAAAAAAAAAAGAAAAAAATTCGATAATAAACGACGATTCAAACAACGAGTCTGGAAAGAAAAGAAAAAGAAAGAAAGGAATTTAAAAAAAAACATGAAAATTTCTCGTATACTGTTAAAATGTATCTCTAAACTTAGTCTTCAATATTCATTCCATTCAACCATATCACCTAATAAAGACTTCAGGGAATTCACCGAGTAGTCCCATGACATACGTACTAAGACCTACTTGTTGGAATCTTTCGTCAAGAGCCCGCACAATTTCAAACTCTGGAGACTCGAGCTGACTTCCTCTTTTCAGGGATACGTCTACCAGTCCAAGAACGATAGGAAACGGAGAGTCTGGAGGTCGTCACTGGCCTGTCACCCACCCTTACGATACTGTAGAAGGACGCGATCTGAATGAGGTAAGTCATGGGGTGACTTGGAAAATTATGTATAGTCCCTTCAACAAAGAACACTCCTAAAATTCCGTCGGGAGTTCAACTTATACCCAACCTATGCACTTGTAGGCATCATTACTATTTCCAGTGACTGGCACGTACAGAACCCGAAGGGGCCACCGAGTCTACCATTTCTTAGACGGACGTTACATCCCCTGGGTCCAAACTGGGGACCCAACCCTTCTAGGGGACCTCCTCCCGTACCGTTGAGTGAGGTCATAAGAACGGACCTCTTAGGATACCTGTCTCCTCGGACCGCCCGATGTGTCAGGTACCCGAGTTCAATTTGCATCAACCCACGTACTTGTCGTCCTCATTGTCATTTCCCGTGACTACCTCGCAAAGAAATTAAAGAAGACAGCTGTACTTTCTACTGGGTTCTGTGGACTTTCCATCCCTAGTGGGACAAAGTAGATCCTCTTCGAGTCCTAAGATATTCACTTCCTGGAACGGACTCCTGCGTGTAAAGATCCTCTAAGACCTCGACTTTTAGTTTGAAACGATTGAGATTTCGGCACGAGGATTGTATGACAAAAGAGAGTTCATACTTTCATATTATGTTTATATGTATATTTGCAACACCAAGTCTCGTTTAACTTTTGGGACACTCCTATTTAAGTCACTGAGAAATATCATTAAAATAACCATATACGGGTCTTGGTTCGCATTGATATACAGGAAGTTTTTTCTTTTAACTTCTATTTTATTCTTGACTTACTTATTCGGTGACAGGTGACAACTTTATCATTTCCGGTTCATTCGAACACTAGTTTAACCGAAAAAAGATCATTGTCAACAGGAGACTTCCGAAAGATTTCCGAGAGAAAGTCTGTTGACAGAGACTTGGAAACAAAAAAAATGTAGAGGGATCATTTTACCGACACAACAATATCGAACGTCCGCACCTTATTCGGAAAACTAGTGGGGAGTCACTATTGGGTGTCAAAACCTGAAGGAACCCTCCGTAATTGGGATAGTAGAACATAATTAGTCGAACTACACCCCAACGAATAAAAATTATTTTGGGTACAGTAGGGTAAGTAAAGTAAGTTGTTTACAAAAAATTTTTATTGAAAAGACACGATCCAGCATCAACGACGTGTACCCTAAAAATCAACACCGTACTCTTGAGAAGTAACGTCGTACACCCTAGATCAATGGACTGGTCCTTGACTTACTTGGGTCCGCAGACGTAACCTCGTCTCTGAATCGGCGACTTGGTGGTCCCTTCATGGAGTCGTTTACAAAGAAAAAACCCATAGACGAGGTTCGATCCGTGACAATTTCGAAGCCCTCAACCACTATCTGTCCCTTCGGACCACACGACGTCAGATACCCCAGTTCTCAATCTATGTCGACTCGCTGACTTGACTTGACTCCGTGACAATTCTACGACACTGCGTTTCCACCCATTTCGTAGTAGAGATGGAAACTCCTCAGTTAACCGATCACCCTCTCCATCCGTCTTTTACCTTCATACCACAAACATTTCACAGATAGTACAAATACACGATATATATATCACCCGAGGCATCTTCCCATACAATTCCCATTTCAGACTATTTGGAAGTGTTCAATTATGTATACCGGATTTCAACATTGAGTTGGGTCCCTGACTTGGGCTCAGAGGACGTAGCCGTCCACCTAAGAAATGGTGACGTGGTGAACCTTTGGGACCATGGGAAAATTAGACGGAAATAATTTCACAAGTAAACTCCCTTATCGACACCTGAGTAGTTTGCCCTGAGGACACATAGAGTACCTACTGAAATCACTTTAGTAATTTACACTTCTCGCTCCAGACCAGGTAACACACGCCGGAGACGAACCCATAAAATAGGACTGAAAAAAACAGGAAAGATCTTCTTTTTCGGACAACAAGTCCCGCAACCCAACAAGGTAAAGTCTCGATTACTTTCACAATTGTAGAAGTATTAACCTCGACTGGTACGTCACATGGCGTCACACTGGTTATCCGTCGACCAAGTGTACTCTTTTATGTGAGTCCCAGTACTGGTAGACCCGGAATTTCTTTGACGCCAACCACAAAACAAACCGAGGTCGAAGTTAGACCCTACCCGCCTCAGTAAACCTGAAATAAGACTTAAGGTCATCACCGTCTCTTTTTTTTTTCCTAAATACATTGACCACACATCTACCGGAAGACGAACTCTATTCTCGCAACAGGTTATTTTCGAAGCAGGAACAAAGTTTAGTTCTTATCTCACAGTGGACTAAACTGGATCCTTTGTTTCAGTATTCAGTGATGTACGGCGTAAGGGGGTCATTGGGGAACGAGATATAAAAAAAGTCTTCTAAGGAATAAACAAACTAATAGAATAGATGCGTCATTTAGAACGACTTAGTTTCGAATACTTTGGCCCGGGTCAGGGTTTAGTCTAGTCATACGATGGTCGTAGGACTTCACCCTCGGATCTTAAAAAACTTCTACGAAAATGTGTGAAAAAAGAATAAGTGAAAGGTTCCTCCCTCTAACAAGAAAAAGAAAGGTGACTATTTACAGTGAATACGGGATTTAAAATACCACCGTAAGATGAAAAATTTCAATGACTCTATTTTCTCATAAACTATCTTGACAGTCTGATCACACTATTGTACGAGACAAGGGTCTGGGGACTCCCAAGAATTCAGAGTACTCGACTTCGACACACGTACAAAAAAGAACCACGGGATAAAGGTATAGTTTATCGGAATCAAAAACCTAAAATCATTACTTCCATACTTGGGTTAGACAGTCCGAATAATACGGGAAATAACGTCAGGAATCAGTCGAATCTTAACGTGCTTTCCTTCATTATTCGGTTGAGATTCTTCCAGGTCTACTTTTCCTAATATTGTACCATGTCTTTATAATCGTACGGGCGGGGTCGTCTCACTGAGTAAGGAAAACCTCATAGGTAAAACTGTCGAAAAAACTTAGTGTGTGGTTAGTGTCACAACCACAAAAACCGCCGCAATTACAAAATGGCATTGTAAGTATTACCAGTGACGGTTTTCCCTTGTTTCTCCTCTTAGTATTTACTTTGTATTATCGTAGTGTTTGTAAATAAAAAAAAGAACTCGTCTTTGTTTTAACCCTTAATCGACTACAGAAAAGGTAGTGTGGGGCGGGGTGGGGGTGGGGGACTCTTTTGGTGGTGAATAGGGTTTCTTTTATTCTGGGACCACCCAGTAGGGGACAGAAACCGACCACGTTGACACGAAGAATACGATCAAAGGTAACTTCTCAAAGTGAAGGGTTCGGGAGAGGAGATCTTTAGTAAGAAAATCTCGAATTCCCAAAAGAGGACTACAGAACCACTGATTCGAACGAAACCCGAACAAGGTGGAACCTGACGCACAACAGGGAGACCCTTCTTTGAGGACACGTGAAGTTTCCTCGTCGCCTATGTGTCCCACATGGGTCTTTATTTTGAAACTGGGAAACAGAGAGCAGAAAAGTAGAGAGAGAGAATTGTCCGTAGGAAAAGAAGACACGTTTGTCTGGGAATATTGACAACAGCAGACAGGACGACAATTTACCAAACGTAGGGACGACGTCTATACACGACGTCAAAATACGTCTTCAGAGGAAGGTACGTCAAATCACGGCACGCCATACACACCTGAAAGGCCGGACACAGGAAGTGACACCTCGAAGGGTACACCAAGTCACCCACTTCTTAGACGGACGATACGGCCTCTGGACCCAACCTAGGGACCCGACCCTTCTAGGGGACCTCTTCCTTTACCTTTGAGGTCATAAGAGCGGACCTCTTAGGGGTACCTGTCTCCTCGGGACACCAGATATCAGACATCCTAGTGTTTCTCAGTCCTTACTGACTCACGTGTGCGAAGTGATACTCTTTAACAAGATTACCTATATATATAAAAAATTAAATTGAAAAATAAAACATAACTCCATATCGGCTAATTGTACAACACTATCAAAGTTCACTTGTCGTTCCCTGAGTCGGTATACCTATGCACATAGACAAGAGGAGGTTTGAAGGGAGGAGAGGTCCGACGGTATATTGTAACTCGTTTCAAGGGACACGACACGTCATCCAGGAACAACCAATACGTAAAATTTATGTCGGGACACATGTACAGGGAAAGTTTGAGAGACTGAGAGGGAAGGAACGAGGGGCCGGGACGTTGGCGTTCAAGTAAGACATTCAGACACTCAGAGAAAGACAAAATATACATTCAAGGAAACATAATAAATAAAAATCTAAGGTATCTATTCCCCACAGAATACCATTGGTAAAGAAACTTAAAAAGTGAGACTTACTGGTAGAGACCCAGGTAGGTACAACGACGTCTACCGTAGTAAAGTAAGAAAAATTACTGACTCATGATAAATTACCTTTACAAGAATTACTTTATCTGGACTGTAATCTCTTCTCATCCTACTTTATGGGCGTCGGGACATCTTTATGACAGGTTCGAAGAGACAGGAGAAGAAGGAAGAGATAAGTCTCCTTTGGATAGGACTTAACAGTACACAGGAAGGGGATACCGAGTCACCATTTCTTAGACGGACGTCACGTCCTCTGAGTCCTCTACGCCCAAACTAGAGACCCAGTCCTTCTCGGAACCTCCTCCCGTACCGTTGGGTGAGGTCATAAGAACGGACCTCTTAGGGTACCTGTTTCCCCTGATCGTCCGATGTCAGGTACCCTAGTGTTTCTCAACCTGTGTTGACTCATTCGTACGTGAGGGATACGTGTAAACTGTTTTTATTTTAAATATCTTTACCAAAGAATTCAGTACACAGGAAAGTCTAGAAGTACGTAAATCAACCTCTTCATAAGTGAAACTACGTACATCGAGACCCAGTCAATCCAAAACTCAGTATAAGTAACCCAAGGTATTTAGTAAATGACAACCAGAAGTAACAAGCACCTAAGACCGAAACGTTTAAACGGATAAACTCGTCAACAAATATCAGGGTTTCAGTCATGAACCCCGTGAAAACACCAGTAAGTACCTAGTGTCCCACCACTTTTTAGACTCAGTGGGCTACTCGTCAAAAGGTCGGCTCCGACTTGTCCACTGACAGACGAAGAACAAAGGCGAGAGACAGTTACTCACAGGAAAACATGAAACAAATCACTGTAAAAAGTGTAAAAAACACTAAAAACGACCACTAAAACGACACATTTTACCGGAGATTTACCTCACGACTTCACGCCAGATCACAAGGACTCACGTTCGACTGCCTTTGCACGAGTACCTCTTTCATGCACACAACCTACTCGAGACAAGTCTGCACTGAATCGACAACCCAACTCAAGTTACCATTACTTAGTTGTTATACATAATATCATTGTAATTTGTCTTTACGTGTATTGTCAAAATACATAACTACACTGGTCTCCGAGTCTCTTTGGACTGGTCACCACCCCATCCTGGATGGCCCCGAAACCATAACTTAAAGATTCGGTAGAAACTAAATCCACCTCCCTAAGAATTATAGGTCGATAAAAAAAATAGTGGTAAATGTTTCTATGACTTATCAAAACCTTCTTCCCCTTTAAAACATGTAAGACAGAATGGGATAAATAAACGAGTTCACTCCTAAAGGTCCAACACGACCACCATTTCTTGAGTGGACGGTTACGTCCTTTCCAATTCTCTACCCTTAAGACAGGAACCCAACCCTTCTACGGGACCTCCTCCCGTACCGTTCGGTGAGGCCACAAGAACGGACCCTTTAGGGTACCTGTCTCCTCGGACCGTCCGACCTCAAATACCCCAACGTTTCTCAGCCTGTGCTGACTTCGCTGAATCGCACACACACATGTGTGCGTGTGTGTGCGTATGTGTGTGCTTCACGTTATTATTAGAAATGGTCAAAAACTCCTGAAATATCCCCAGTTCGTGAGACTCACGAGGTGCACATAAAGAGTCTTATTAGGACACAATAAAATTATTAAATTAATCATTTACCAACTCACACTAAACTTGATCCGGTGAGACTACGGTATCGTGTACGAGTCGATGAAACATGAGAGAACTACTTCTATCTCCCACCCCATCCCCACTCCCGATTCACCCGCACCTCATCAATAGTGAACCTTCCACGGTAGGGAGTTATTATTTGACACCTGACACTGGGACTTCGTGACGAACAACCTTACGGTGATGAACACAATTAAAGAGTAAAAGTCTATCCTCTTTGACGTTGGTTTCACATTATTTTCCTCAAGATATTCGAAGGTTATCGTAGTAGTAAGAAGTCTAGACCTCTAAAGTAAACGAGGATCCTTCCACTTACTTGAGGCACTCTAAGTGAAGAGTCATTCCACTTACTCGTGTTAACTACAGTAAAGAATCTTAGTCCCTGAAAAAAGAATAATTACTTACTGGATGCAAAAATGGAAGACTTTCATTTAGAAGTACCGACTCGAACTTTCTTAATTCAAATAAGAAACTTAGCACGAGAAAGAGTAAGAACTTACGTCGACTTCCATGTTATCAAAAGACAAGTACCGAATTACACATGTTCAACACATTTAGGTTTATTTTTTGTTCAAAGTATTTCATTATGAAATGATTCACCTAAGATGAGGTCAAAAAATTATGGTAATACAAGAAAACTTTGTACCAACAGAATAAAATCTACCTTTTCTAGACAATATACTATTGATTTAAGGTCCTTAACAAACATTATATTATAACTTCGTTGGACCAGTCTATAGTAAATTTAGGGAGTCGAGCAATTTCGGGTGTGGTTTCTTTAACAAATGAGGAATCTAAACTAGAAGTCTGAGAAGGAATCCAGAAACTACTCAACGGTCACAGATAAGGAACACCAATACGACTCTAACCTTTGTAAACGAAATATTTTAAAAACTGAGGAATTATTTGTCACTTCCTCTTAATTGTGAGTTCTCCCATAACTCTTCTCCCGAATTAAAATCGTCCATACAATTATAGAAACCCAGACATCGGAGAAAAAAAAAGGATCTTCTTGTAGACCTTTTATGATGCGAATGAGTCATTTTCTTTGAAAAAGTAAGACTATTGAACACTAAATACAGAGGATCAAAACGGATACACCACCCTTATCCCTATTACTATTGTGTCAACACGTTTCAAAACAAACTTTAAATCGAACTATCGAAGTGAATTAAAATTTAGTCACTTTACGAAGGTGATTTTATTTTTACTCTTTGTTTTCGTTGTCCCGTCCGAAAACCCCATAGACACGATTTAACAATCATTCGATAAAGACTCCGACATAAAAACGAAAGAAGGCGTATATGAAGATTTGAAAGACTATTGAAATATCTATTAACAAGAGTAAATAATACAGACACAAAGATAAGTGTAGACGAGGAGAAGTTATCCTTTTATCTAGTGTTACCTTCCACCAAACTATGAAACATAGAGGCACGGAAATGTAAACATCTGGAAATGTCCATCGTGGAAAGAGTTGTTTAGTAAGTGTAGGACCCAAATACAAAGACTAAATCTCAAATTAACACTCCTGGTCTCTGTATTTGGGTCCCTAAAATTAGGGTGGAACGGTCGGTGTAGGGACTCTAGAGGACGTGAAATTGAAATAGTAGACGTTTATCCCTATTTATGACGAGAATGGTAGAGTCTCGTAGCTACGTCCTTTTTAGGACGTTTCTCGAAACCATCTTCCTTCAAGAAACTACGGATTATTACACTCTTCTCCTCAATGTGAACTGACGTTTCAACACAATGACATTGCAATGGTTTATCTTGTCGCCAAATATAAGTTGCACTGACGATTTGTGTAAATTTTCATTAAAAAAGATGATTACGTTTATTATATAGGAGTCCACCTCCTGACCCCTTACGTCAAATCTTTATTTACACCTGTAAAGATTAAGGTAACGGGTCGCTATTCGTAACCATTGATAAAACCTCATGTATAAAGGTCATGCCAAACAAAAGAACACACGTCGGCATAGTACTTGTGGAAATTAAACTTAAAGACTCACGAACGTTTACAATGTCACTACCCGTAAAGTGTCAACTAAATTGACAAACGAAGAACAAACTCAGAGACCTACCAGACAGAGAATTTGAGGTGGATCTACTTATAGGTGCATCGACTCAGAACCGTGTGTAAGATTTAGTAAAGGAATCCTACTACAACCTATGTCAAATTTCTCCGTCAAGTCTCACAAATTTTGTTTTGTCCGCAATCCTCTTAATCTAAGCTGAAAATTGAAACGGTGAGTAACACAAACATTAGAAATTTAGTGAAAGAAAGGAAATTTAGAAATTTAGTAAAAAGAAAGAATCAGCGTCCATTTTACTCACTTGAGGACTTCCCCTAAAATTAAGACTCACGTCAGTAAACCCTATAAAATGTCGATTCCTTTGATCTTGGTTTTACTTGACATCACAGAGAAGATTACTTAAGACAAACCAAAAGAGCGGAAAAAAAAAAAAAAANGAAAAAAAAAAAAAACCACTATATCGTCTATGACTCGTCGGACACCACGAAATTCTCAGTACTAGTAACTATTAGTAACTACTGTTAATAAACACAGACTTCGACTCGGATAAGACTAAAGTCCTTCAGGGAAGTAACTGTTTTAAAGTGAATGATTGAATGACGAATCAAATGGTAACAAAGGAGAGTTTCAGTCAGGGCAGACGACTACTTACCTCCTTACTTCACACCCGTCAGACATGTCACCTTATGATCCACCCATATAACATTTTTCCTAACTACATAACTAGTACGACGTTGTGCCTACCTGGATCTTTTGTGGTACGTCTCAGGTTCTTCGGTCGGTGTTTTCTGGTGGAGAGTATCTTCAGGCAAACAACGCTCACAGACATTCTCCGTTTAGGTCTCTCAGTCTTTCATCTAATCACCAACGAATCCCGATCCGCTCCCCCACTGGGATCCTTCCCTCACAATACCACCCGGTATTGATGTCCCCTGTCTCAAAGAACACCTCCACTATTTTTACAAGACTACAACTAACACGACTTCCAACGTTTACGAACTGATTTGATCTTTGATAACTTAACCTATTAAATTCACCTGCTTAACATGTCATACACTGACTAGAGTTTTTCGACAATGGTCTTTGTCGTGCACGTACGCGTCACGTGCGCGTGCACGTGTGTGTATCTGCGTGTGTGTGTCTGTCTGTGTGTCTGTGTCTGTCTGTGTGTGTCTATCTATGTGTGTGTCTGTGTGTGTTTCTGTGTATGTCTGTGTCTGTGTGTGTGTCTGTGTGTGTGTCTGTGTGTGTGTCTGTGTGTCTGTGTGTGTGTGTGTGTGTGTGTGTGTCAGACGAAGATTTTTGGAAAAGTTCAAAGATCCTTCAACTACAATGGTAACAATACACAATAAAGGAAAGGACTCTTAGACAAACTTAGAGTCACACCCTCTTACTGACTTAAATATTCTGAGACGAGAAGGGTAAACCTTAAAGAAACCCTCGAAAAGGGTTCTATGATTAGAGTTGTCAAAGAGTCGACAGTTAGAATAAAGGATCCTAAAGATTTCATGGAACATCCCATATGAGGAAGACCTACAAAGACTTTTGAGCTAATGAAACTATCGGAGTTAACACCACAGACTATCTGCCACGACAAGTAATTAAAACGGTATTGTCTGGGGTCCATAACAACAAGTCAGCGAGTCAGTACAGACTGAGAAACGCTGGGGCACCTGATGTCGTGCGGTCCGAAGGGACAGAAAGTGGTAGAGGACCTCAAACGAGTCTGAGTACAGGTAAGTCAGTCACTACGGTAGGGTGGTAGAAAATTAAAGTACCGACGTAAGTGACAGGTGTCGCCCAAAAACCTCGGGTTCTTTTTTAGACAGTGGTAAAAGGTGAAAGGGGGGGGAGTAGAGAAACGGTACTTCACTACCCTGGCCTACGGTACTAGAATCAAAAAACTTGTAACTCGAAAAGGTGAGAAAAGAAAGTGGGAGCAGTAAAGACGGTAATCACACCATAATAAACGTATAGACTCCAACAACTATAAAGAGGAACGTTAGAACTAAGGTCGAACACTAAGTAGGTCGAACCGTAAAGTGTACTACATGAGACTTATATTCAATTTACTCGTCTCACTGTTATATGTTGGAACTGTATGAGGAAAGGGTTAAACCTTGGTTAGTCAACAAGGTACAGGTCAAGATTGACAACGAAGATCTGGACGCATGTCCAAAGAGTCCTCCGTCCATTCCACCAGACTATGAGGGTAGAGATTCTTAAAAGGTGTCAAATAACACTAGGTGTGTCAGTTTTCGAAATCACATCAGTTACTTTGTCTTATCCACAAAAAGACCTTAAGGGAACGAAAGAGATATTAAGTCGTCTATAACCGTTAAACTAGAAACCAAGGAGACGGAAAAGATTTAGGTCGAACATATAGACTTTCAAGAGTCAAGACAACTTTGGATCGAACTTTCTAAAACTTGTACTGGAACAATCGTACACTGTACTCATGTTGACACACCATCAAACTCGTAAGAAACCGTAAGGGAAACCCTAACCTTACTTTTGACTGGAAAAGGTCAGGGCACCGGTGACGGCTCAAAAGGTTTAAACGACCGTATACCTCACGTCGTGAAATTGTCGTAACAGAAACTCCTAAACTTTATCGAGTTGACCTTAAGGTAGTGGAGGTGATCGAAACAAACATCATTACGAAGGATTCCGGGTGAACTGGAGTGAGAGGTCCTACAGACCGAGATCAACTGACTGGTATGGTAGGACCAATAGACCTAGTAATTCTGTCGAACCCCAATTAAGAACTAGAAACAACAAGAATTACGACAAAACAACCTTAAGTGTTGAGACTCAAAAGACCCAATAAACGGACTCCCATAATCACTCAACGAGTACTCCATCAACGGACTCCTCGAAGTCTATGATGACGAAATGAACCCACGAAGAAGGTAAATCCATATAATTAGTCTCTTTTCACTCAAATCTATCCTTTCCGTCTTTATCCCCATTTCTTTACCCGAAGGAACCTTTGAATCTGGAACAAACAAGTAAAAGTCACTTTTAAAGTGTACGAAATCTTCAAAGACACTTACGAACGTACGAGTCAGGACAACTGGGTACCTGACGTCGGGTGGTCCGAGGAGACAGGGGTCCTAAAGGGTCCGTTCTTATGACCTTACCATGGTGAAGGAGGAGATCCGCTTAGAACGACTGGGTCCCTAGTTTGGGTCCTGAGGACGTAACCGTCCACCTAAGAAATTGTCACTCGGTGGACCCTTCGGGAATCCTCAAAGACGGTCCAGTATTCGTAATTCCGATTTTAAGTCAGTTGTTTGAAACAAAAAGGAATGTTTTAAAATCTCCTATACGTACCTCAACGATTCATCTAAATGGATTCCCCACTTATTTTCTCTTACAACCGTCAGGACAAGATTCGGAGAGAACGAGACGGCAACGAACAGTACTATCACCGGTCTCTCGGTCTGAGAATTCGGTCTTGTAATCAGTTGTCTTTTGTACAGAACTCCGTCAGGTGATGTTGTTCTCGTTTAGACCGTCTTAAAGACTTCGTCAACGTACTACTCATAAAGGTTATTTAATTAGATAAATCTATACAAAACCCATGAAAAAGACCATTTTACCAGTTAACACGTTGATCTCTTCTGATTGAGTCTAGAACCTTAATCACACGTTGAAACTAGAATGCATTTACTCAAAGAAGTAACTATAAAGACAAATCAGAGACTTTATTTATATCGAAGTAAACTCTCTCATAAAATCCTGTAAACGAGTGGAGTACGGAAGTGTCAACGTCCTCAGGGACGACGTGGTCTTGTCTTCTCCTCTCCTTTTTCTTTCACAAAATCAACTTGACAAAAGGTCCGACAATGACTCTCAAGTCCCAGTAGAGAACACTACTGACTGAACCCTCCAAGAACCCTCTAACTCTACAGAACAGAAGAGGGTAAATCTGGTAGGAAGGATATTTGGGAGTTATAAAAATAAATTCGATATTCCTAAGTATTTTAACACTTTATTTTACTTCATGTTTATAAAAACTTCTGAAAAAGTCGGTGTATACCATAATAACGTGTGGATGATACGTTACACACTAAATAAGTGGTCATCCTAAATAACCCACCGGTACCACACCGTCCGTAATAGAACCTCATATGTTCACCACTATCACCATTTCTTGGATAGACGGTCACGTCCACTGCATTCTCTGTACTCAAACTAGGGACCCAACCCTTCTAGGAGACCTCTTCCCGTACCGTTGGGTGAGGTCATAAGAACGGACCTCTTAGGACACCTGTCTCCTCGGACCGTCCGATACCAGGAATCCCCGCTTTTCTCAGTCTGAGTCGACTTCGTTAAATCGTGCGTGTATGTGTCTCTAGTCTTCTGTCTTAATAAATAAGGTTTATTACATTATTTTCATCCACAAATCACCGTCAGGTCTCGACCACATACAAGAAACCCCCCGTCTCTAGTTGTTCCTTAATCGTTTCTTCGACTTCTTCTCAATTGAGAAGTCAACCTCTCCCCTACTACCGAACCCCAATTCCTTACAACAGACACTCGTTAGAATCCTACCGAGTCTCACCTTTTTCAGCCTCAATCTTTCGGATCAGTGCTCAGACGACAGTATTTGTCCGTCACTTACTGACCTCTCTATCTGGTCTGTCCTCAGACATTTTCAGACTCTCGACGACGGGTTCTTCTTTCCTGAATCTAAGTTTAAACGAGAATAAACCTAGTCCCTGAGGTTACCGGAACAATCCTTTTGACACTCAGGAATCGGGTTCTCTTCAGGTATCTATATAGATGCGTATTTTTAATTGAACGTCAAGGTCTTTGAGTAAGTATCACACAGTCACCAAACACCTAAGGTCCAAGTCTTGGGAACTAGGTATCTATCACCTCTCTGCTCTTATTGAGATGTAAAGGAGCTCGGACCCCTAAACCTTCTAATAACCACGTCGGACGTCCGACCTGTGTACACCATCTCATAGAACACAGTATCTCCCCTTCCTATCTAATTCTAAAAGGGAAATCTTATTCTTATCGAACGTGAACAGAGACAATTTTACAAACAACTCGTACACGAGACACTACCTCTGACGGAGGGTGACCTACTTCGGTCTGTCTTGTACGCACTGATACGTCCCAGATCTGTGTAACTACCTAGAGAGGATCATCTCGACGTCAAAGTTCATATCACACGGGACCAAATTTTACGAGACTCGTCACCAAAATAAAACGAACAAATCATATCCTCAATGTGAGGATAACACATAACAGTCAAAATTGAAATCCTTAAATCATCGGTAAACACAAGAATTAGAAACTTTTACAACAAGTAACGACCTCTGATGAGTTTCTCCGACCCTTTTTCTTTTTAGTAATAGCGTAGATTCGTCCAGGACAAAGATGTGTGAAGTACGGAAACGTGAGTTTACACGGTATAAAATCAACTGTTTAAAGAATTTCTTACTAAAGGTGTAGACTCCTCAGTGACCTCTTACGTGACGCTAAAACATTCTACCCAACCTTTCCCTAACACTTTAGTTAGACAGAAGGTCCATACACTCCAGTAGAGGAGACCAAAGGGGAGCTGGTACAATTTTGGTGTGGAGTCCCGAGGTCCTTCGACTGAGACGTTGGACCAAGTTTCTCTAAAACATAAGACGAAGAAGTTGTCGATCGATGAAACGTCACAAGGAACACTAAAGGTGGAAGTCTGAGTAACTACTTCTCAAATGTCCCAGACAAGGGAAACAAAACCGAACGACTAAGTGGGGTCACCGACATCGGATTCACCTGAAACTACTGGGACCAAGTTGCCTTAACTGTCCCACTTAACAGTGTGGTGAGACCAGATCGAGGAACGAAGAGTCTCAGACCACGGTCCTAATCCTCGTAGCCATAGTGGACTCTTGAACAATCTTGAGTTTCGTCTCAGAGTCGAGGACAAGGTAGACGTAAAATTGTGCTACGACGTTCACTAAGTATTATGTGTAATCTCAAACTCCGAAGGACCTGATCAAATGGATGACATGTCTTCGGACGGGAGAATCTCAGGAAAACGACTTCAAGTTCCGAAGAAGGTAAATAAAAGACGAGTCTTCACTACCCTTGTAGATCAACCGTAGAAAGTATATATGTAAAAACATCTGAATTTCTACTGAATCCACGGAAAAATCGAAAGTCAAAAATTCGAAATTATTGACTTGAAACATATTAGAGAAAGGAGTATCTCTTCGAATAGAAAATCGGAAATAACGAAGACCAAAGACAAAGGATCTACTAATTTTTTTTAAAAAAAAGGGGACTTTACATATTTCGCAAGCATAGTCCCAGACAAACGGTGATGCAGTCGTTTCATTGAGGACTAGGTACTAAAATACAAGGACGACAATTCTAAATCCCTAAAAACCGATATAGAAAGTAAATTAAAACTTTCCAATAAAAGATTGTCATTGTTTATCGTTGATTAAGAAGGAACTCCCTTAAAGTTTAGGGGTTTCATGACCGAAGAGAACAAAGAATTTTTACCTCGTTCAACAATACACCAGAAACCTTATGGAAACGTGACCTTGAACTCCGAATAAAATTTTATTTCCTTTCTGTTTTAATTATTTACCTCCCCTCTTTTGATCTAATATTAGGTTTCGTCTTTATGACATCTTTCAGTCAGTGTACCCTTTACTTCTCAAACGACAGTCACTATCAAAATATTTAAAAACTAAACCCCTAAGTTTCCTCTTAATGAACTTCTTAATTGTAGAAGGAGGACTAAAAAAATATAGTCTCGAAATAGGTGGAGAAAAAATATATTTTTTAAGTTAAAGCCACTTCCTTTTTTCAGTATTTTAACAGACGTGACAAAAAAAAAAAACAAAAAAAAACGAAAACGAAAACGAAGTCTTTATATGGATTTAGAAAGGGAAAAATACAAAAATCAGACCCGTAGAAACTTAAATCAACAGTGAGATTTACTCTACGAGAAATCAAAGGATTTCATTACATAGATCAACTCTTTCCCTGGAATAAGAGTCATTTATAGAATTACACTAAGAAACTTAGTACGGAGAAAAAAAACAAACAAAATTTCCTAAAATAAACACATCAAAGTAATATTCTCGACCTCCTTGACTGTATAATTCCTAAATAAAATAGTAGAACAGTGTTTCCTAGGTTCTCTGTTACCACCAATTAAGTAATTAACGAAGAATAATACAAAGGAATCTCAATATCCAAGTTGTAAGAACACCCACCCGAAGGGACCACCGGAGTCTGCCATTTCTTAGACAGACGTTACGTCCTCTGGACCCAAACTAGAGACCCAGCCCTTCTAGGGGACCTCTTCCTTTATCGTTGGGTGAGGTCATAAGAAGGGACCTCTTAAGGACCACCCGGTGTCAGGTATCCCAACGTTTCTCAACCTGTACTGACTTCGCTGAATCATTCATCCAAGGTGTAATGAACGACCTAGTATTACCTTACTTGGACTTTCAAGAGATAGAAAGAGTTCAGGTCTAATGATGAATTTTTCGGTACACGGACTAAACCGTTTATTCTGTACCTCCACGAACGGTATGTCAATTTAATGTCAGAGGAGTGGAATTCACACCGAAAGTAACACGTCATTGCAGATGAACGAATGCAAGACGAAAACTATGAAGTAAAATAACTCAAACAAACGTGGGGACAATTAGGAGTTTTAAACATCCAAATCCCTCTGACTACCCACTTCCTCCATCTTCAAAGCAAACACGTTTGGTGACTTACGGCTAACAGATTTGGTGACTCTGTACATTAAATCGGAAGGTACTGGTCTGTACATGTATCAATTGTACTTTCGTAAAGAGAAAGGCATCCGTTCGTATACCGCAGTCTCAATCACACTTTCCTACGTTCTTACACCTTGGAGTTCCAAGAATTACGAAAACACAACGATAACGGGTTAAAAAAAAAAAAAAATTCTACTTCTTCGAACAAAAAATCCCTGTCATATTTTTAGTTGTTTAGTTGTCGTTTACGACCTGACAACAACCAATGAATATACGTAGAGGAATCCAGAAAAACTAAAGACATTAAAAAAACAAGTAAAGAAAAAAAGAGACTCATTCTTCATCTCCTACTTCGGACTCCCCTTCTTCTCATCTACCTCTTCCTAATTTTCATGTGCCTAAACTAAATCAATTTTCAAGTTCACCGATTTCTACCGAACACTGATGAATGAATATAGTATAGGAAAGTTTACTATAATCGAAAATTATCGTAATCTTACCTGATATATTAACTTTACTTAGTTAAGTCTTTATTATAGATCGTAGACAACTATGGTACTCGTCTCACCGATCATTTACGGTCATGGATACAATCAGTGAATCTTTACTACACAAGAAACGTCTCTTCTCGACTAGTTCTTCACTAAGTCCAGTGAAACTGACCTTTCCTGTTTTAACTTTCAGTAAATTTTTGTCTTCTGCGACATGAACCCAAAGGACTCCTAACTCAATTATTTCCTTTTCATATAATCCTTAGAACAACACACTGTTTAATACCGTTTCGGATCTCCGAATTTTGTTATCATTTGTAACTAATAGACTCAAAGACACCCAGTCCTTAAACCCACCAAGAAGGAGTCCCGGAAAGTACTCCACCATTAGGATACTTCCTCGAACCAACCCCGACCTCCTGAGTGAAGTTTCCACAGAGTAACTGTACCAACCATTCAACGACGACGGAGAACCGGTCCTCCGGAGTCACGAAGAACCACCTTTTTTGTGAAGGTGACTGACGAGTGGACGGGGGTGTTGTACCGTCAACCTAGTGGGGTCTCATTCGTTCGACAGACTCTGTCACGGTACCTTTGACGTTACAAAAAATAAGGGATCGGAACTTTTAGGATGTGACAGTGAAAGCACTATAGGGTAACCATTGTGTTCAGTCGGGACACGGTTCCCGGACCCTAATAACACCTGACAGATCTTCCGACCGTCTTCCTGCCAACTAAAAAAAAAAAAAAATTTAGTATCTAAGGAAACAGGAAGATTATCACTCAGTCTATTGTGTTTGTCGAAGAGATTCGAATCTGTACTTCATCTCATATGCCCTCTGGTCAAGAATCAAGTCCCCCTCTTTGGTATGTGGAATCCGATTCTTAAAAAGGCACCGATTACCTTCTTAAAGTCCATTATGTTTTCGTACATGAATAATCATGTTCAATGATCGGACAATTTACAGATTCGGGATTATAATGAGACGTCTCTACTTGCTATCAATCTCCAGGTGGTTACCTCTCAGATTAACTCATAACCTCCGTCTAAATGCCAAATATCACACAAGTAACACACCTTCTAAGAACACCTTTAGACCAATCAACGGACGGAAGTCCATCGAATTTATTTAAGAATTTCGTAGGTAACACTTAACTGTCAATAAGAGAACTCTCAACCTCGAAAACCAAAATCTGAAGATCGAACCGTACCCCAGGATACCCTCTTTCAAAAAATGGTGTAGACTGTTTCCTGGGCACAACCACTACTCAGAGTAGAGTACCTAAATAAAAACCCCACGGACGATGTACAATCACTTTAAAAGTAACTTAACACGAGTGAGTAAACTATTTCTAGAACTTAAGTGGGTAACACGAGACTGAAACCGTCCTAGAAATACCGACTGGAACGTGAAAACTCTTGGAACGTCAAAGGAGACCCGTCGGGACTGAGACCAGTAAATTTTGGTTAATTTCCGTTCCCACCAAAGAGAGTTACCTAACACTAATTAATGTCAGGTATAAGGTCAGTAGACTTTGCCTCGACGAAGGAGATCAAAGTGACTTCTGATAAATCGAGGAAAAAACCACTAACAGCGACCGACTATTTTGGACTCTTTCTCCGTCTACGAGTGAACTCCTTTCCTTCTCATAGAACTAGAGTTCCTCTCCACAGACCCCTAATCCTCTGTTCTCGAGGCAAGAAAGCAATACGACAGAAACCCGACTCAACCTGTGTATGTCCTCGTGCCATTCCAGTTTATCGAGACTTGGGCTCAGTCCCCGTCCCAAAACCAAGGTCGGAACTGTGACTGACACACTGAACCTTACCTACTAAAGTAGAAAAAGACGTGTTCAAAAGTCTAGGTCTTTTATTTCCTAAATTTGATTCAATGACAATGGCGGGGGGACGAATATTTTAAGACAAATTTTAACCGATTTTAAAATATTTTGATTAGTTTAGATTAAGAAGTTGAACTCCAAAACTCTGAGTCAGAAAAATTTTTCAAAAAACCCGCAAATTGCCACTACCCTCTTCAGACCAGGGAGTACTGTCCATATTAACCACCCTTTAAAAGAGGTACTTGTCAAACCCTCTCAAACTGATATGTGGTCTTACACCTACTTTCTCATCTTGACTCAAACCGTAAAGACTTCGTGAAATCAAGACACCTTAAAATTTCCTTTAGGAATCCACCTCTACTAATAAAAATAGGGTCTTTAGACCCTATACCCTCAGGGTGGATTAAATGTTTCGTCCTAATTAGGGATATAAAAACATGATTTTTAGTCCCATTGTACTAACCTACTCCCAAACTCTCCATCAGATCCTCTATAAGAAATGTATGTTTTATCACCTTAAAGGATCTACAACACTAACCAATACACCTGTCACCCTTGTGTATAAACTTTTTTACCAAGTAGAGATACTAAGACCTCTATCCGAAATGAAGTTCCATGAAAGGGGAAGCCCCACTACACGTCCCATCTTTTGTAGGGTTAATACCCTTACTTATCAAGAACTTACTTTTCAGAATCATTGACCAAATCGTAAATTGCTCTGTCCGACGTTTCCCCTTAGGAAAGAGGATTTGAGACTTTTGACCCTACTTCCTGATTGGAGACTCCGACCCCGTGACATAAAAGGTTCAGGAGTTTCCCTCTAATTGCTAGGACAAACCGTATACCAACTCCCAGAACCAGTACTCCTGGTCTATGATAAAAACGATGTTTGTACACATAATTGTAATGAAAAAACCAGAAATCATGAGACTGTAAGAACTACTCTATTATGAAACTGTCAAGGTCTTTTACCTCACGCCTAGAACACAGTCAACATTTATTCGTAAATCTTCTGTCACAACATAGTCACCCAATAAAGTCAGTTCCACAAACTTTTTCTCCATCTATTGACCTTACTTTTACTCCGTCTTTTGACGTTTCAGAAAGTACCGAAATGTGAATAAGTCCGGATTGAGTCTTATAAACTAGTACTGTCTGTGTCTGGTCTCCCCTTCCTGACACTCTTATACGAAAGGTCACTAAAAGACATCCTTGGGATAGTGACGGTAAACAACTTTGGGTGAAAGGAAGGTAAACTTATACCTAACTGTATTCCATTAACCGACAGTGTGGCAGAAGAGTACCCGGAGACTAGGACACACGACTAATAAAAAGAAACGGGGGTCTAAGGAAGAGGTAGACGAGACACGTGGGGAGGGGGGTGGCGAGTGGTAGTACCTGATATAGTATCCCGGGGAACGAGAACTGGTCCACCCAAATCAGTCACTTTCACTCTCTCGTTCTCACTCAACGGTCGTAAATAACACGGGGTGAGGGACGATCCAACAAAACGAAAATCCGGCACTCTACCAGTGATGAGAAGTGACAATCTTCTCTTGATCTCGGTATCCAAAAGTAAAGTAACCACCTACACTCTGCAATAATGTCAATATATATTATATATATTACATATATAGACACACACACATACGTATATAAATATAACAAAAAGGTCATTCAATTCAGGGACCTCCTGATTCAAAATAATGAAAGATCAGGGACCGAGTCCTTCTAGGAGACTTCTTCCGGTACCGTTGGGTGAGGTCATAAGAACGGACCTCTTAGGGTACCTGTCTCTTCGGACCGTCCGATGTCAGGTATCCCAGAGTTTCTCACCCTGTACCACCTTCCCTGAATCGTGTGAACGTACGGGTTCTTATGACGATGAATAAAAACAAGATCTTGGAAATATACCTCCTTGTCAAAACTCTAGAATCGACAAACGTCAATTACTTCTTCGTCATATGATCCAGACCTCATGACTGTCTACAACCTCCGGACTGTGACGCCCAGGACAGGTGGGAAGTGACTACCACTTGTCACCGAGGAGTCTGAGACTTCACTACCCGGTTCCGGGACCCCGTCCTGGGGTGTATTGAGATATTTACGAGAACGGACTTCCAGCCCCCAATATTCCTAATTCAATATATGCTATCACACACGCGAATCTTACCCTGGACCGTGTCTCGTTCAGAAGTCACTACTATTACTAGACCAGGTCAGGTAAGTATAATAAAGTCCACTTTTTACTATCGAACCCTTACAACTCACATTAAGTCTGTTCCAAAAAGACTGTGAGAAAAACCTTAAGCTGAGACACGACAACAAGTCAACAGTTCAACACAGGCTGAGATGCTGGGGTACTTGACGTCATACGGTTCGAAGGGACAGGAGGTGGTAGAGGGTCTCAAACCAGTTTAAGTACAGACAACTCAACCATTGCGGTAGGTCGGTAGAGTGGGGAGACAACGGAGGAGGAGGAAGACGGGAGTCACAAAGGGTCGTAGTTCCAGAAAAGGTCACTCAACCGAGAAACGTAGTCCACCGGTTTCATAACCTCGAAGTCGAAGTCGTAGTCGGGAAGGTTACTTTTAAGTCCTAACTAAAAGAAATCCTACCTGACCAAACGAGAGCAACGTCAGGTTCCCTGAGAGTCCTGAGAAGAGGTCGCGGTGTTAAGTTTTCGTAATCAAGAATCCGTGAGTCGGAAGAAATACCGGACTGAGAGTGTAGGTATGTACTGATGATCTTTTTTTGGTATCGAAACTGATATACCTGGAAACAACCAGTTCACGACAGAGAAGAAAAATTACACGACAGATCGAAATAGTAGATTTAAGTACATATGGATCCCGAACTAAAGGAATAGGTAGTCGACGTCTACTAAAACCGAGAAGAAACTGAAACCGTAGAAAGTCCAAAGTTACTTTCTGTCAAACTCTTAAGAATTCGATTTAAATCCCCTCTGCAGAACTTTTATAGTAAACTAAAAGAGTAAAATTAATTATCAAATTTGTGTCGACCGGACCCAATATAGGACACACCGAGGACAGTAACGAAATCAATACAATAGAATCCTCAAACATTAAAATTTTATTGAAACTCTATATTAGGTACATGGTATTTTAAATGAGAAAATTTTATGTCTTAATTCACCAAAAATCATATAAGTCTCAACACGTCGGTAGTGGTCATAAACTACAATCTTGTAAAAGTAATGAGACAATTCTTTAGGGAATGGTCGACCGTCAGTGAGGGACGAAGGGGGAGGAGGATCTTTGATGAGAAGATGAAACAGAAAAGTCGAATAAAACCCATAAAGTATATTTACCTTAGCGTATCAAAAACCAGAAAACGTTGAATCACGCTGTAAATATTCCAAGTATTCATAACATCGGACAATAGTCACTAAGTAAGTGAAAATTACCGACTTATTATAAGGTAACATAGTGACATGGAGTAAAATAAATAGGTGAGTAGTCAACTACCTGTAAACTCAACAAAGATGAAAAGCCGACAATACTTACTACGACGACACTTGTAAGTACCCATACAAAAACACACCTGTACACAAAAGAACCCTCGAAAGAACGAAACAAAGATCGACTCCGAAGCTCCCGACCTTACGAAACTCGAGACATACATCGAGACCATGACAGTCTTCTCTCCTCTCCCAAAGAGACTTCAGTTTAGAAGGTAACCCTTAAAATGGACCCCAGTCTATCCTGAACTACCTTTCTCGAAACTCGGGTCCATAGACTCCTTACCTCTCAAATCCAAGTCTACGTGACACCGGAACCCACTAGTTGGACGGTCGACCGACTAGACGTCCCCTTCTCACTATGATGACGACTTTCGTCACTGGGGGACGTCTGTGACCACTCCTAACTCATCTATTACCGACAGGATTCGAGAAGGAGCCGACGACATGTAGAGTCTCCGTCACGACCACATCTCGACTTTCAACATTCTAGACATTGTTCCTACCTACCTACGTTGAACAGAAACGAAAGAACCCTTATCCCCAATGGAACACGAACCAACCAATCCTGGGGTCAATTACAGGTCATAAGATCCACCTCTCATAGTCCTCTCCGTACATTCGTTGGGACCACCGAGTCTACCATTTTTAAGACGGGCATTAAGCCCTCTGGGTCCAAAGTAGGTACCCAACCCTTCTAGGGGACCTCTTTCCACACCTTTGGGTGAGGTCATAAGAACGGACCTCTTAAGGTGCCTGTCTCCTCAGACCACCTGACATCAAATACCCCAGTGTTTCTTAGTCTGTACTGACTCACTGATTCTGAGTGGCTTCGTTAGTAAAGTCACTTTCAGACTCCCAGTCCCCTGACTATCTCTAAAACTCTTCTTTGGTCATACCACCACACCTTTATTGTACGGAAACCCTCAACGTATCTAGACTCGATCTCAGGACGAAAACTGTTAGAGAGATCTCAATGAATCCCACCACTACTGATGAACAATCTTAACACCGTTCCTACTTCATTCTGTCACTAACAGTTCTTGACAGTGTACCGACTGTGTCATCTAATAAACATTTATATTTAATTAAAGGAAAAAGTAGACCAAGTACCGACTGGAAAATCCGTTTGACAGAAGGACTCTCTCTAATCCTACCTCCCAGTCGGATCGAACATTGACAATCTTAAAAGAACTGGAACCTATTCTGAAATGGAGGAAAGAGATCTAGAACTTCCAGACACAATCATAATTTTAAGAATCTATCCGTAGACCATAATAAAAATCAGAACATCCTCACTTAGACGGGAAAAATTTTTCAAGAACAACTTCAACTTACGTAAAGAACAAGTAGAAAGTATAACAAAAGAGGTTTTTACCATCGGTGGTCGTGGTGTACACCGACGACGACGACGATTCAGCGAAGTCAGCACAGGCTGAGACACGCTGGGGTATCTGCTGTCGGGTGGTCCGAGGCGGCAGGGACCCTAAGAGGTCCGTTCTTGTGACCTCACCCAACGGTAAAGGAAGAGGTTACTTACTTTCACTTTTCACTTTCACTTCAGCGAGCCAACACAGGCTGAGAAACCCTGGGGTACCTGACGTCGGATGGTCCGAGGAGGCAGGTACCCTAAAAGGTCCGTTCTCATAACCTCACCCAACGGTAACGGAAGAGGGGTGTACACCGATAAATTTACATTTAATTTCTGTTTTGACTTTTAAGTCAAAGAGTCGATGTGATCGGTATAAAGTTCGTGGATCCTTGGTGTATACCGATCATCGACGGTACAACCTGTCACGTCTAAGTCTTCCGAAGGTAGCAGTGTCTTTCAAGACAACGAGTCCAGACAAGAATGAGAGACCTCATTCTTCACCCTCAAAGTTATTTTCGAGTAAGAACGGAGTAAACATAGTTGGACACTGATTTTGAAAGAGTAGGGGAGTGAAACCTAATGACTCTTACTAACTATCGACATCATTACTGGGTGTTATGACACAAACAAGTCTGTACAAAGAGTTCCGAGGAGTGTTAAAGTTTGAATTTCTTTGTTCTCTGTAAATTGGGTAGAAATGGGATATTTGTTAGAGTGGTTGAGAGGTCTGGAGGTAGCTCGAAATTCCTAACTAAACAAAAACGCACTTTCAAATATACGTTCGTAGAAAAGTTTACTAGTGATTTTTCCCGACACAAATTTAACCCAAACGATACTCATCATCAATTGTGAAATCATATAAAAAACGTAAACTCCTTTATCGATTGTACTACGTACTAAAACTCTTAAAGTCGTAGAAAGAATCAAGACCTCATTGATATATAGGTATAGGATTACACTCGAATATCTAAACAGTCCGAACAGTGGAAACCTACATTCATCCATAAACATTGCACATAAACTCAAGTACAAATTGAACAAGAATACAAAAAGAAACAATAAAGGAAAAATCGTCGTCGAATTATTAATGTTTTGGAGCACAAACAGGATAAGGTGGTAGGGTTTAGGGAAAGAACGAAAGAACAAATAATTCGTAACAAACACACTTAACGACTCCAACGTTTTTACTAGAGTCACACCAAAGACAGGACCTCCCCGCTGGTCAGGGGAGTACAAACTTCATCCCTGTCATTATGTACCGGACAGACGGAATAACAAAACAGTCACCTAAATGACTTTCGAATTTACACTCCGTTACATCTGACGAATGCAAATGTGTTTGTAGTAGATAATAGTCATCCTATCCACCTTTACAACCGACAATTACTCTCAGAAGAACCTAACCCAAAAGACCTTTCTAAAAATTCTCACTCTTCTTCACACAGAACTTCGTCCACTCTCTCTTCTTGGATAAGGTCCACAACACTCCTTACCGACCCCTTCCTGTTTTACCTTGTCGGTATTTTGTTCGGATCGGCGTCGTTTCCGCCACTTTGGGTCGACTGCCAGGACGTCAGAGAACACAAAGGAATCCGAGAACACATCGTCTTTACCTTTGACTCCCGTCGTCTCACTACGCCTCGGGGCGACTACTCCTTCCCTCCAAAGAAATCTCTGACTACTACGAAATTTCCATGTACGTCACGCAGGTACATCATCCGTACTCGGGAAATTCAGCCTTCGGTCCGACTACGGACACCCGTCCACGACCAACATCCTCGGTGTCGGGACGGACCTAAATAGGTGTGTGGTAATAGTCACGGTGGTCCAATCCCTGGAGACTACCCTGACAGTCTATCAGACAAACATTAGTGAAGTAAATTTTCATTCTTACACCCCTCCGGATATATAGAGGTTTAATGAACAAAATAACCGGAGTCTCAATCTATGTACCCGGTAGAACTTCATATCTAGTCACGGAATAATGCACTTTACAGTATAGTCCTATACCAATTATAAGGGAACAAACAAATCGAGATATAGGAAATTAAAACGGGAATTTCAACATGAATCATAAAAATACCCATAATTATACAGTAAAAATGACTCAAATTTTTTTTGTCATAAAACTGTTGGATGATTTCTACATTACTATGACCTTCCCTTACGAAACGTAGTCCAAATTCTTTATTATAAAACAAGGGTCCTGGACCCCACACACACACACACACACACGCGCGAGTGCACGCACGCGTAACAAGACTCGAAACACGACCATTTACCTTACAATCCTTGGGAATGACTTTTCTCTTCAGTTTACACTCCTCACTATGTCCTGACTATATTTCCGTAAACAAACTTTCTGAATAAGGAAATGGACTAGTTCAACTAGTAAAGAGAATCTACAACACCAGTATCTTTTTTCATTATTTCACATATTTTTATCTCTCCACCTACTCTTAAGTCATCGAAATACTATCACAAACGTATATACATTTGATCTTTATCTACGTTGGTATAGTTTCTATTCGTATCTACACCTGTTTTCCCCTTAATTTTTTTACAAAGACGACAAGGACAAACTTGTACCTGGATCAATTAACCATGATCAATGAGGTATAAACGATAAAAATGTCGTGAGTAACGGAAAATTAATAACACCGGTAGAGGAGGGTCCGAAACTCGTCGGTTCTTATTCCAGTCAAGTAGAAACATAGGGGTCGTAGATCGTGCCACGGACCGTGGATCTTCCGGAAGTCATTGATTCTTAACTTACTTACTTGGTAAACATGCACGTTTTATTTTAGGGACACAACCTCGGTTTCCTCGGGTAACAGTTGGAACCGTCGTGCGACGACCCTTTCGAAAAACGAACATGTCGGTAGATCGTCGGGTCGAGAAAACATTTTTAATTTTTGTGGAAGTTTACTCAATGGAGAAAGACTAGAAATAATTCTGTCGTCATAACATGGGTGTGAGAGGATTAACATACATCACTGGAGAGCCTTCAAATACTCCACGATCATTGGAATGTTCCGAAGTGTTAGGACCGTACCTCTTCAGCCTCGCTCCAACTTCCTTACCAAGTAAGAAGACGACGTCGGACCCGCGAGGGCGGAAAGATCATAAGGAAGAATGGACCTTACGGACAGGAGAGGACGGAAGAGAGACCGACAGAGGAAGGATTACCTAACGAGAGGTCCAATATAGGTAGGCTCCGACTCAAGAATAGATTGAACATATTCCTCTGATCGAAAGGAAAAAATTAAAAATGACTTCATATCAACCAAATGTTATAACACAAGCAAAATTCACATGTCGTTTCACTAAGTCAATGGGTATATATAAAAAGTCTAATAAAAAGTAATAACCACTAATGTTCTATTACCTATATCAAGAGACACGAGATGTTATTTAGGAACAAACAAAATATATATAATCACACATAGACAAGTAGGGTGTGAGGATTAAATAGGGAAGGGGGAAGGGGAAATCATTGGTATCAAAAATAGATATAGACTCGGACAAAACATTCAATTAAAACTAATAAAAAATCTAAGACGTATATTAACTATGGTATACTATAAAGAGAAAGACTGCAGTAGAGCATACCAGTAACGATTGAGTTAGATATAACCACTTCTACCGTAATAAAGTAAGAAAAAATTACCAACTCATTATAAGGTCACACACACACACACACACAAATGGTGTAGAAGTAGGTAAGTAGAAAACTACCTGTAAATCCAACGAAGGTACAGAACCGACAACCTTTATGACGACGTCACTTTTAACCCCACGTACATAGAAAAATCAAATCTCAATCAGAAAAAACCTATATACGGGTCCTCACCCTAACGACCCAGTATACCATGAAGACAAAAATAAAGAATTCCTTGTAGATATGACAAAAAGTATCACCAACGTGGTCAAATGTAAGGGTGGTTGTCACGTCCTCTCAAGGAAAAAGAGGTGTGGGAGAGGTCATAAATAATAAACATCTGAAAAACTACTACCAGTGGGACCGTACGACGTCAAGTACCCCAGTCTTTCTCAACCTGTGTGTAAACGAAGACTTTTTGTTGTTAAATCTGTCCTCACTCCACTATGGAGTACCATCAAAACTAATCGTGAAGAGATCAATCACTATAACTTGTAAAAAAGTACACGAGATACAGTAGAAATATACAGACATACATATATGTGTGTATACATACAGAAAAAACCTCTTCATAGACAAATCCAGAAAACGGATGAAAAGTTAAAAAAAAAGAAAAAAAAACTAAGACTAGACATACTGGACAAGAATATAAAACCCTTAATTTGGGAACAACTAGAGTAGTAACTGTTTACAAAAGAGGGTCTTTTCTGATAGAAAATTTAGTAGCTCCTTTTTGAAAAGGACGGAGAACAACCAAACGTCTACTTACACATCCGGTCAAATGTACCCCAGACAACGTGCTACCGAACAACCATCACAGACACCATTGTGTGCTTACACTCTCGTCCTTCCCATCGTTGTCACTCCACTGAGACCGTAGCAGTCAATGATTGCCACACCGAATCCCACATAATGAATTTGGTTCGAAGTCAAAAGAGTGTTCGTCTTACCCTTGATTCACTCTCCTACATAGACTGTGAATTCCCACCGAGAATCATCCACGGACTAATTATCTTCAAGGAGGGGAACAAAGTTTACCACATTTTCGTCGGAGCAAAACTTTAGTCCTGACGATTGGAGTGGTTCAGAATAGTTGCTTATAACTAACGACATATAAACAACCCGAAGGGATCACCGAGTCCAAACTAAGGACCCAGTCCTTCTAGGAGACCTCTTCCTTTACTGTTGAGTGAGATCATAAGTACGGACCTTTTAGGGTACCTATCTCCCCGGACCCCTCGATATCAGTCACCCCAACGTCCTTAACTTGTGCTGAATCGTTGATTTGGTAGTGGTGGTATATGAACAACAGTGGTCCAACAGTCAAACCATTGGACTGAACAAAAGACTTAACAGAACCTAACTGCAATGAAGTCTAATATCAAGTCTTTTCTGACCAGTGGGCCTTCGTCTTTACCGATACTCTCGTTAGTCAAAACGTCAGAGCCGGTACCAGAGAAAGGATTTAGAGTCCAGCCACAGGTCCCGAGGTACTTCCTCAAAGTACCATGCACTTGAGAGTACACAGGAGAAGGTCTTCCCCTTCGGTGTAGAGGTCCCCACGAGTGATGTCCCCGTTTTGACTCGACTCGAAGAACAAACTTATAGAAACAAGTGTCGTCTCTAGAATAAACTTCAAGAGAAGACGTTTTTCTCGTCTTACCTTTTACCAAATTATAAGGATGGGAACCCCAAGGGTGAGACACACGCCGGCGTTCTCAGTACCGGAAATAAGACCTAACACTTTATTGTCAACAAAATAAAAACTTTTATGTAGAGTCCCAAAACCCTTTCACTCTTGACAAAGACACTTGAAGGGCCACCGACATGAGTTGTGTCAACGACACCGTAAAAAATTTTTCCTTTAATTTTACAACAAAATTTACCGGGTGAAGTTCTTCGGCGTATTGAGGACTACTCAATAGGATTGTTTATCGTTTTCTATAGAAATGTATCACCAAAATTACTAAAACAAGACGAAAAACTTTGTGGACCGTCTTCTATATATATGAACCTTTACTGGACGAAGTACCTTTGGGTCCGTGTACTTACGAAGGATTTCTCGACTGAGTGGGACTCCTAACCGGAGGTAAACGCAAACCTCCAAACACGGTCGGTTGACGCAAAGACCACGTCGGTGTACAGGATCCTACATCCACACACGAATACACAAATCAGCGAGTCAGCACAGGTTGAGAAACGCTGGGAAACCTGACATCGGGCGGTCCGAGGAGACAGGTACCCTAAAAAGTCCGTTCTTATTAGCTCACCCAACAATAGAAGACGGTAGGAGGTCCCCTAGAAGGATTGAGTCCCCAACTTGGGGAAATACAGAGGACGTAACCCGTCCGTCCAAGAAATAACGGTCACGGTGGACCCTTCGGACCTATATACATATACACAGCGACTAAGTGAGACGACATGTCGTCTTTGATTATGTTGTAACATTTCGTTGATGTTATTTTTAATTATTTCTTTTTATATAGAATTTTAAGATTTATTTGGTCTAATTATTTCTTTTTATATTTATATGGGAATTTTTAATATATTATTTGGTGTAATTATATTTTCATATTTATATAGAAAAATTTTTAAGATATTATTTGGTTTAATTATTTCTTTTTATATTTATATAGAAATTTTTTAAGATATTATTTCGTTTAATTATTTATAATTATATAGAAATTTTTTTGATATATTATTTGGTATTACCTTCTTTTATACTTTTTCTTATATATGTAAACATATTGACTTAACGAGACGACATGTCGTCTTTAATTATGTTATAACATTTAATTGATATCAAGTCATTTTATGTACAAGTTTATTTCCTTACATCACTTCCTCCTAGTTCCTCCGGTTCTCTCCCTTCAGAAATTAAAGACTCTCCTCTCCTATCTATGACTACAAGTCAAAAGAAGACAATCCCCATTCCGCTCACCCGAAATCTTTAGATCTCCTTTCAAAAATCCACATTTGAACATTCTCTATTATAAAAGAAGGAAAAGGGAGGGAGGGAGAGGGAGGAAGGGAAGGAAGGTGTCAAACCCTTGGTTATAACAATCAATCAACGAGTCAACACAGGTCGAGAAACGATTGGGTACCTGACATCGGGTGGTCCGAGGAGACAGGAATCTTAAGAAGTCCATTCTTATGACCTCACTATCGGTAAGAGAAGAAGTCACCTAGCAGGACTGGGTCTCTAGCTTGCGTCCACGGGACGTGACGTCCTCCTAAGAAATAGTTGACTCGGTGGTCCCTTCGAGTCATAACACCAAAGAAGTATTTTAATGGAAAAATTTTTTATGTAAAATAAAAAGGAAACTTTAAACATCACTACTAGTAATTAAGCGAGACGTACATTTCAAATGAGTGTATTTTGAGACTTACATCATTTATGAAATAATTGTCATATTAATATTACAATAACAATGTAAAGGACTTACCAATATCGTCTGAGCCACGAGAAAAGGAAGACTTTTAATGGTAGTGTCAATTGGAAACTTTAGTCCTTACCAGTTACTTCTGGAGACTCGGTAGGGATTTGAATCTTTTTCATTTAATCCTGAAGATAAAGTAGAAACTCCCAGACCTAATAAATCACTTTTTTATTCGTCTTCAATAGCACACTAAACTAGTAATCGTAGACAAAACAATCTCTTAAAACTGTAGTATTTGATCCTTAAACATTTTGATAATACACACCAAAAAAAAGGACTCAGTCCTATCGTTGGTATACAATGTGTCTTAAATAGAAAATGAAAACATCTCAGTATGACAGTCTTACCACAGTTCATTTTAGAGTTAGAATTGACCACACGAAAACCTTAACGGGAAACTATATTATTTATTGTTATCATTAATGGTGAATGACTTACTGAAGAAGTATATATATATATATATATATATATGAATAAATTAAAAGTTTCGTCGAACCGTTTCGTCCATAAAATTAGAAGATTCCTACTCCTTTGACTCTAACACTTCTCACTGTACTAAATGTGTTTCAGAACACTGTCTAATGATTGTCGTGGGTCCGACTTTAGCTCCTAGTGTTTCGGGTAAAAGAGAAATGACATGACCAAATCGAATGTGTAAAGGACATAAAGGAAAATAGTACGGGACAGGAGTGGCATCTGAGACCCGATGGTCGGAAACACCTCATATCATCTTCGACCTTTGCAACTCCATCTCGACCCCGTCACCCCACTCCCGCAGGCATAACGACCGGTCCAGTCCCTGACTAGCACCCATCTTCAGTCGAGCACCCCCATACCAGACTGTCTCCCGACTGTAATCGTTCTCCCGTCGACTCAGGAGACCAGGTCACCGACCATGGGGGTCATGTCTTCGTCTCGAAGGAAAGTCCGAATTGTTCACCAATCTCGTAGGAAATTCGTAGTAGTGAAACTTTCTTCCGATGAAGAGAGGAACCGAGTCTCTTCCGTCGGGAGGACCCAGGGAGTCCAAGTAAAAGTTGGTCCTCACAGAGTCAAGAATCCTCCACACATAGACGTAAAACCTTTCGCTTCTGCAGACCACACCCCTGGTAGAAGGGACCGGGTCCCAGAACGAGCAACGAGATTTTAGAAGAGAATTCGAGGGACGACGTGGATGGTTCTCTCTTTTTTCATCGACGTGGGACCCAAATAAAAGAAGTCACTGTGAAGAAATAGAAGATGAGGATTTTTATCATTAGTCGACTGGATTATTTACTTAGGTAAAATTATCCTGATTATTTTTACACAGTCTTCTCCGTAAGAAAAGAAATCGTCATCTGAGGTTTCCGGTATGAGCTTGAGGAACGACTGAGATCGTCACTCTTGAAATTAGGTCTCCGAGGTCTCTCTGTGGGAGGGGAGTCTCAGACACAAGACGATTACGGAGAAACGACCCTCTCAATTGTCACTGGGGACTTGTTACTTCGTAGACCAAAACCACGATTTTCGTGTGATCACGAGTTCTTCGTCGTAGATTTAACCCTTACTTCACGAAACGGGAACGACAACCAACCGTCCATGTACGAGGGAATCTCTCATTTCTACTTTATCTTAGAGTAGGTATGTTCCGTCCTCCGTCCCTCCCTCCGATCTCAACCCTTTTACTCGAACCACCCAAACACTTCACGAACGTCGAAACTTCGAGTCCGACTCCGGAAAATGAAGAATCACAAGAGTGTTGATACGAAGGTTATTTTTGTTTGACTTTCCGCTTTACATTTTAAGAAGGTAAATCCTCGTGGAACGACCCTAGATCCCATCGAGAAATTTACCACGACACTAACCTTGGTATGAGGTACTTACACGTTCTACAACAGTCTTGTCTACCAGCATATTACAAGTGACAGGACCACACAAACTTAATCCCTCCTAGAGGGAAAGGGTTGGGGGTACCACCCCCGCGGACCCGACCCTTCTCTGTCCCATTCCACTTTGACTAGGCAGACTCCCGGTTTCCGCGCAAGTCACCTACATTAGAGCTGTTTGCAAGTGGTTTCGTCAAACAACCATACCCAATGTAAAATGACAATTAACCTCAACATCAGTGCACGAAAGACCAAATAAGTATTGTAAAAATAAATGTACTGAAACTCTTAATAGGTTTACCAGCGAGAATCCCGGATTCAATACGTAAAATTGAACCCCTAAACGAAGTTTACTCGTTGAATTTTGGTTCACTTCTACATAGTCGTCAGACTGACGGTGTCGCATTCTTTTCCGACAGCCACCACAGAATAGACAGAACGTGGGAGGGCCTGTATGACAGAAGAGTGAGTCGGATTCACCGTAGGTGAGTCGTGACGTCCGTCGTAGGACAGTCAGAGAGTCTCCACCCCCAGAGTCTTCCACGGGAGGAAAAGATCCCTGCCTACCACGAACCAACAATTATCTCACCTTCTTTAACACTCACTCTCCTAGTCCTTTCCAAGGTATCAATCACTGTCATCTTCCGTCCTGGCAAAAATCCCTTTGTCGTTTACTCCACTTGAACGACAAATAATAAACAATAATAAATAACAATGATTGTGCTAGCATCCACCAATCGGACCATAAATAAGTGGTGACCTTCTTTCTTACGGACCTCCAGAGGAACACGGGTCACACCAGGACGACCCGCGTGAGGGGAACGAGACATGCACCCTCACACCGTACCCACAGTGACCTATCTTCCGAGAAGACTCCTGAAAACTTACGCCAGACGAATCTTGATCGAATCGAGTGAATATACTACGAAGGAATAAGGTTCTAGAGACGACAAGGGTGAACACTGAAGTGGAAGAGGGACTCTTCCAATGTGGAACCATCAACTATTCGAAGTACTAAAAATTTATGAAGTTCGTCCATCCCAGACCCAGACACCATTCATCAAACCAGGAGTCAAGTAATTGAATAAGTTGTTTGAAATCCGAAGTGAAAAATTAATAGTCAGAGGAGACGATTAACAGAATGAAACTAAAAGTACGGGAACTGGAATTTATACGGACAAGAAGGGACATCCTAAAACTGCTAGTAAAGAGAAAGACGTCAAACAGTAGACTAAATTATAATAACGGAGCTCCGGACCCGTGAAGGACGTGTCTTCGCAAAAGGTAACTGGACCTATTTGAGTCTTCGCCTAATGGTATTTAGTAAGTGAACACTGTAAGGGGGTAGGGGGTAAAGACATAATATACAAGTGGTACGTGGGTAGTGCGATTCAGCGAAATCAACACAGACTGAGAAACACTAGGGTACCTGACATCCGGTGGTCCGAAGAGACAGGTACCCTAAGAGGTCGGTTTTTGCGACCTCACCCAACGGTACGGGAAAAGGTCCCCTAGAAGCGTTAGGTCCCTAACTTGGACACAGAGAAGAGTGTAGAGGACGTGACCGTTCACCCAAGAAATGGTGACCGTGGTGTATAAGTGATATCAGATTAATTTGTGTCACTCATCATTACGTCTTACTTCACCCAAGACCAAAGTCTCACACAAATGGGGGAAAGTTGTCATCCCATCTCTATGTGAAACAACGAAGTACTCCGACTCCCTGAGTGGATCTGTCTCAGACGACAAGAAAAAAAGGCTCAGTAGAAGGGACACGTGGTAAACAGGTTCTTCGAACTTTCCTACTACTCAATATTGCTTTTCCCAGTACTCCCTTCCTGGCAAAGGATCTATAACTTTTTCACACCAAACAAAACCCCAATTCTGGAAGGGTCCTTCACCTTACCCGAGAAATAACGGAACATCCATTTGTGTGGTGTATCTACGGAAGGTTTCAGACCCAATTTATGACTTCGGGTTCGACAATAGATATTTCAGACACGATAACCGTTCGAGGGGGATTTCAACATCAACTTGTCTAGTGTGACACCAACTTTTGCTACGAAAACACAATAGGGATAACCTACTCAAAGATGTGTCTACGAAAAGAATTGCTGTCGGCGGTCTGGCCCCGGAACGAACCATCACCCGGAAACTATTTACAAACAATTTAAAATTAACAAACCGTCAAACAACTAACGACTACACACTAAACAACAACAAATCAACGATTCCCCACAGACTGACAAAACGTCGGGATACCTGACATCGGGCGGTCCGAGGAGACAGGTACCCTAAAGGGTCCGTTCATATGACCCACACTTATCAAATTCGGATTAAAGAACATTGATTCTTGACAGTAAGTTAGTGTTTTATCTCTTAAGAAAACAAGATTTTTATACACTTCATATTTTGTTCCAAGATTTTATTCGGATCACCTCCTTCTGATCCACAGGACAACTGTAACGTAAGTCATCGACTCCAAGTCGAGTACTATTACGAACTTAAACTCGAGGTACATATCCACAAAGTCTTCTAAACAATTACCTGAGTAGGTCACCTCCAGACTACTTGTCCCGTCTCCACGGTACACTCCACAATAAGAAAGGCTGTGTCACGTGTCTTATCTTACAACTCCTTTCGAAACCTTTTGAGGAGGACCGAGAGGGTGAAGGGGCACCCTAATCACTCTTGACAGGAGACTTTCGTCAAAACGAGATACGACCCATCGAAACGGAAAGTACTCGGCTAGAGGACTCAACCTGGACAACCTTTGAGTCGACGAAAGGACTACCGGTACAAGGAGACCTGAGAAGGACTAGAACACTATGCACACTTCTCGGGTCAGAGGATTCTTCAAACTTCAAACACAGGACCTACCCGGTACCTGACTAACGTTGTCAGTGAGTTACGCTAATTTGGTTAAATTCTAGGGGACCTCTTCGTTTACCGTTGGGTGGGGTCATAAGAACGGATCCTTTAAGGCACCTGTCTCCTCGGACCACTCGATGTCAGGTACCCCAACGTTTCTCAACTGTACCGACTCGCTGACTTGTCGTTGAAAATTTAATAACAACATAAATATGTGTAGACACAGAGAAAGGGACAGAACGTATGTCCCAGCAGTAACGGTAGAAGGATTTAAGGTATATATACACAATCATATGACATAACCACAAAAAGAAAGACCGAATGAAGTGAGACATATTAGCCGAGGTCAAAGTAGGTAGAGTAGTCTTGACTAAGTTTACTTAAGAAAAATTGCCGACTCATTATGAGGTAACACATATACATGGTGTCGAAAGAATAGGTAAGTAGACGACTACCTGTAGATCCAACAAAGGTACAGGATCGATAATATTTGTCACGACACTACTTGTAACCCCATGTACACAGAGAAAGTTAAGACCAAAGGAGCCACATATTACCTGAAAACCTGAGTCTCCCTCTCCCTCTCCCACCCTACTAAACCCTCTTACTGTAAGATTGTACATATGATAGTACATTCTTAACTTAGCGGTCAGATACAGACTACGTCCTATGTCGTACGAACCTCGACCACGTACCCCTACTGGGTCTCTCTACAATACCCCTCCCTCCACCCTCCCCCCAAGTACAAACCCTTGTGTACATTCTTAATTTCTAAAATTTTAATTTTTTATTTTTTATTTTTTTATTTTGTAAAATTTAGAATTTTTTTTTTGTTTTTGGATTGTGACTGACGAGATACATCCTATCAAGGGTACTTACGATTTTTGAAGGATTTTACTAGAGAACGTTCGGACGGGGTTTGGTGAGGGACACACCAAAGTCAACGAGTGACGTGTTTTCACCGTGTAAGTTCCTCTGATAGTGTAGTATCGGTAGAATAATGAGACTTTAAAAAAAAACATGAAAATAGTATTGAAACAATTGAAGTCTCTACTTACTCAAAACACCGTCTACTCATATTTTTCAGAAAGAAGTTATTCTAATCATATAATAGTGAAAGACTAACCTGGATACTTTATTTTTACAAACTAATAATATTATAGATTTTTTTTAATAACAACATAAATTCTCTACTAAATTAAAAATTCATTAGAATTTTCTTCTCGAAAGTAAATATAAACAAAGAGTTTAGACGGACAACTCGATCCATGAGAATGAGAGTAGAACAATTTGGATCTCTAGGTCCTAAAGGTATTCGAAACATTTATAATGACAGATATCTCGGTTCTCGATACAATCCCAAGATCTTGAAGATGGTAGGGCGGAATAACTCCTGTGAGTCCCACTTCACTTCACTTCAACGAGTCAGCACAGGCTGAGCCGCTGGGGTACCTGGTATCGGATGGTCCGAGGAGTCAGGTACCCTAAAAGGTCCGTCCTCATGACCTCACCCAACGGTAAAGGAAGAGGTACCCAAGAAGGGCTGGGTCCCTAGTTTGGGCCTAGAGGACGTAACATCCGTCTGCGAAATGGCAAACTCGATGGTCCTTTCAGACAAAAATTTGATTCTGTCTGTAAGGACTGGAAGAGAAGTTTCGATAAGACCCAAGTGGTGGTTCCTTAGGAAGGAGTATAGACGGACCTTACGGACACTGAAACGTGTAAAAGATTGTTGTTGTTGTTTTTCAAGAAGAACCCTGAAGGGACCACCAAGTCACCAATTCTTAGGTGGAACATTACGTCCTCTACGCCCAAGGTAGGAACCAGCCCCCCGACTCTAGGGTATACGGGGTCTCGTTTATTTGGCCGCACGGAGGTGTAACGGTGTTGATCGTTCAGACGTAACGCTGCTTTCTAGGACGTACTGCGGTACTTCTAGGATACACGACGTTAATTCTGAGTTACGACGGTTTATTTACTTATGAATCTTTGTTAAAAAACAAGAAGACATAATTTTTCGAAGTAACGGGACGACTATTAATCCGATGATAAAATTCTTAACCCTTCGGAGGCGAAATAGTAGAAATGAACATACAGCCTCTTAGTATTTCTAAGGTCACCTCGATTACAACGAGAAGGACCATGACAACAGATCTCGACCTTCCAGGACCAACTCCAATCACGTCCTCGCGTTCTCTTTTTACGACCGCCTGGTCCCCAGTCAAATTTACAGTGTTCTAGTGTAAGGGACTCAGTGAATAGAAGTGGGACTAACACGCACTTAATCTTCCGACGACTATTATTGTCGACTTATTAAGTTCACGGTACCAGTGGTGCCGAAAAAAAAAAAAAAAATCTAACGACTGAAAGATTACGACAACTTCCTGGAAAACTCATTATCAAAAACGTGTCCACAAGTTCCTTCCATCACAGTGAAAAATTTTCTCCAAATTACCGTTGGGTGAGGTCATGAGAACGGATCTTTTAAGGTACCTACCTCCTCGGACCACCCGACGGCAGGTACCCCAGCGTTTCTCAGCAGGTGCTGACTCGCTGAAATGAAATGAAATGAAATACTTGACTTTCACTTCAGCGAGTCAGCACAGACTGAGAAACGCTGGGGTACCTACCATCGGATGGTCCGAGGAGGCAGGTACCCGAAAAGGTCCGTTCTTATGACCTCACCCGACGGTAAAGGAAGAGGTCCCCTAGAAGGGTTGGGTCCCTAGTTTGGGCCCAGAGGACGAGACGTCTGTCCACGAAATGGGAGACTCGGACTTCACGATAATCTTGTCGTCCTGAAGGGACCACCGAGTCTGCCATTTCTGAGACTGACATTACGTTCTCTGGACCCAAGCTAGGAACCCAGCCCTTCTAGGGGACCTCTTCCCTTACCGGTGGGTGAGGTCATAAGAACGGACCTCTTAGGGTACCTGTCTGTTCGGACCACCCGATGTCAAGTACTCCAGTGTCTCTCAGTCTGTACTGACTCCCTGAAAGCTAGTTTTTTTAATCTTGTCACTTGGTCTATGACTTTTACTGACTGCAACAGTGAACCTACAGTGTAACACCTACAGATACAATATAAAATTACATAAAAATTTACTTTTTTTAGTCAGAAGTGAATTTTGTCACGAACAATTTTTATAGTTTCAATTCCACCGATCTTTATGCTCCGTTATTTGTGATTCTTTGACTCAGTACTCATTTCATTTTGATTTTTCCAGTACCCTAGTAACTAATCACAGATTCACTATAAAGGGTTAAGTCTGACTGGGCCCTCCACCATACTTACCCCTCAAAAAAACAAACAAAAAAAGGGTCTTTTACCGAGTCATATGTCCTTTATGAAGGGAACAGACTTCTGGGAGTCCAGAAATTGAGACTTAAAGAATGTATGGAGAACCTTTAATATTGACTAAATAAAGAAGAAAACACTACGGTCTAATATTGCACTGAACATCCTCTGTTTTCGTCTATCCTACAACCGTCAAAAGTGAGATCAAACTTTCCCAACAAGGAACGGAAAGAACCGACTCGACTCCGTACTTATTTATGGCATCGTTACCATTGGTGTGAGAATAACACAAAATAAAGAAGTCAATGGTAGACAAGAACGTCGAAATCGATTTCGTGTCTAAGGGTTTAAAGGTCTGACTAAAATCGTGATACAGAAACGTTTTAAAAGGCCGTTCACCTACAATCACAGATTTAAACTAAGTCTCCGAACAAGGAAAACCCGGTGAACTGGTACTTGAGAGTTCTACCCACACTGAATCTCTTACACTTTATTTGTGAGACCTTTGACTATTACTGTAAGGCCCTCTAAGACTATCTAAACTCCCGAGTGTTGTTTGAGTCCGTTTCCTAACCCCACATTGACTCTACACCAAAAAAAGAAAAAACACACACACAAGGGTGTAGACGAGGAGTGGGAGGAGAACCCACCTGTCACTATGACTGACATACAAGGTCCGAAAGCTAACGTGTCCCGTCGACCTCCTGAGCCTCCCGACTCCCACCCTCCTCTCTCTGTGGTCCGTAGTGTTGGGGCACGGAAGAAACGACGCCAAACCCACCACCGATACAGGTGGTACCTTCGTGAGACGGCCCACCCGTAGGGAGTCCCGAGGTCGTCGGGCAAAAGGAGGGGACCACAAAAGTCCAGCGAAAGACGGGATTGCAGGGGACAAGGGAAGTGGGAGAGGTGTAGAAACATTCAGTCAGGAAGTCGGTACAAAGAGGAAACCTTAGGTACTCAACAGAGAGATATAACTATCATGATTTCGTATGTCTTCTGTAGTAACTACTTTTCCGTACAGTGGTAAAATTATAGTCCTCTATCACGTAATTTAATATATTCTATATATTCTAATATTCTATATCAGTAAAGTCTAAATTATTTTAAAATTTATCCGAGTCTTAACTCCCTTCGAAAAAAATGAACAAAAAAATTAACATAATTACTATGACATTATTCAATAGAGACTGCTCTATTCAATAGAGACTACTCTATTATTTATAGAGACTACGTTTCTCGGATGAGTAACCTTTTCTAGGACTACGACCCTTTCTAACTTCCGTTTCCCTCTTCTCCCGCCGTCTCCTACTCCACTAATCTATCGTAGTGACTGAGTTTCCTGTACTTGAACTCGTTTGAGACCCTCTATATGATTTCCATATATTTTCTATATAATTCTATTTTCTTATTTTATTTTAATTTTCTTTATATAATCTTTTTTTAGAGGAGGCGGATGAATAAAATAACCCGGAGTAACAAAAGAATACAGATTCGGGAAACATATTGTCTACTCTGCAGTCGTGTCAAGACGTCTCCCGGTCCATCATCTATGAAACCTGAAACACCCGGAACATCTAAGGGTCAGGGTCGACGAGTCGGGGTGACAAAGTCCCGTCTATATCGGAGTCTACGACCCGTTTCGTCATCACACCGACACGAGGTTATACCTACGACTTACACTTAAAGTACAGCAAAAATGTACAGGACTTAATTAGAACGAGAACTAAAAAAAGGGGTGGTAAATTTTTATACTTTTGGTAAGAATCGAGTACCCGACACGGTTTGCTACGATACCCGACCTAGACCAGGAACCCGACATCGAACGGTTGCGGACATTATCTACCATTGCTAAACAAAAACTGACAAAAAGAGTGAAAGGAAAAATCTAGTCGCAAAATCTCGATGTCTTCATGTTGAAAAAATACATTAGTTTTTAAATTTTTAAAGACTGGTAAAAAAACCAGATGTAAAACTTACAATTTTTCAGAAATGATTTCTACCTTGGGTTTAATGTGCACTGAACAAAATCGAAATCACTGAAGAAAAAATTTCTTAATTGAACATAAGTAGACCTTAATTAAAACCACATATCACCCTAAGTCTCCAGAGCTAAATCAAAAGAGAAGGTTCATCGTTTGGTTAACAGCTAATAAAAACTTATGAGTGTCAATCATAACCCAAGGGGTCGACACGAAGCCCATGAAAACTAGAGTCGGAACGTGGTACTATTACAGGGGTGAAAAGTAAATACCCAACTTTCATTACCGTCGTTAAACACGGTATTCAAGGTGAATGTCAAGAAGAACCGAACAGACAAAAGGTAAACTCGACCGTAAATAACCTATCAGTCAACCTTGGGGACATCCGGATCATCTATGTATACCTTTATCAACCAGAGAAAAAATTTTTCAAACAAAATATATCTATATATAAGAATTACTTCTTACTGTTGAGGTAGAGGGCGTGATTCTCTCTTTACACGTCGATTATCAAATATAATGTCTTGTAATACAATCCAAAAAACGGAAACCTTGTATGACATACATATAAACATTCATTTCATTAAATAGTGTCCGACAGGACATACCAAACTATCCTTAGTAGAAAATAAATCAGAAACAGCCACATGACTTTACTAAGTTTTATATTAAACTCCTGTTCGTTTTTGAAGAACATGACTTTGAACATTTTGCCTTAAAAGTCCTTACCGAAGAAGAAGAGTTCAGAATTTTTTTTTTTTTTTGTTTTGAGTCGACAAGAGTTAAATGAACTGATACTTCTTATCCATATTATGAAAATAAAAGACTCTTGTTCGATAAGGACCACTTCGTATTACAACAATCTCACAGGCACTATCGATACACAATGAAAGGTAGGGTTGAATGGTAAGGGTTCACATTAATTTTTTATATATATAGACAAATTTACGGAAAGACTAAGAAACCAAGTCTCTTCTTTTTGGGAGGACGTCTTCGGGAGGAGAGTAGTCGGACATAATCGTCAACCTCACAAGAAAGTCTGGGTCCGTACAGACATACAAGTTCACTCAACGGTACCACGACCCGTCGTTCTCCACCTTTGGGGTGTATTCTGAATTTTTCTACTCATCACGACCCCTATGTCTACTGCCCTTCATGTTGAACGGTTACTCAAGATCCACTCTCCAACTTGCCTTATAGAATTAGCTCTCCTTTGTGAGGTGAGGTTCCACGGAACCCAAATTTCCTCTAAGTAACCAGCTAAACCGAGGTCTACACGACAAACGAAGTGAACCCTTTGATCAAAGTTAAAACACAGAGGTACTACCAGAAGTTGATGGTAGACCTGACTAGAGAATTTTACTTTTAATCTACACTAGAAAACCGAACTTTAAACTTTGGACACAAACACAAATCGATCTGATGTTACTATTTACCTTAACAACAAGTTGTAGGGGGTGGGATGTGCTTAAACATCTTTTCGTCCCTACTCATTGTGTTCAGTTGTCTGAGTGTACTTTACTCTCCCGTCACACCTTTAGAGGAACTTAAGGACAATCATTCGGTTTAAATAAAAATATCGGGAAATTGCCTTCTGTCGAACAAGAAGAAGCCTATTAACCGGGTCCGAAACAGGAGGAGAAAGTTTATACGAAGTTGGTTTCTGGATTGACACTCTTCTTATCCTTTTTACTTAAACCCTTCATTTTCTTTTTTCAAAAGAAAAAAAGAATTAAACTTTCGTTTCGTCATTACACTTTAGAAAAAAAAAAAATTATTAAGAATACTCGACGAAAGTCTTAGTCTTTCAGTAACGAATTCGTATAAACAGTGATGTCTCTCATTTACCCTAAGACTTCAGAAATTACACCGAAGTATTTACATTCGGAACAACAAATTAGTACCGCAAAGACGTTTTTACTTGAGGATGCGCACGTAGAGTGGGAGAGTAAAGAAAATCACAGACTCTAGATCTGATTCGTAGACTTGCCGGTAGTGATTTATAAAGGTGTAACCTTTTGTTCTTGAACCGACTCATGTCAAGACTAAAAAACACCCTTCCCTAATAAAAAGGGAAAAAACGAAATCTTCAGTATATGATATAGGAACGATAAACCCGACTTGACCGAACCTTTCAGTCTATCCTTACTCAGATCGATCAGTCAAATCCTTTGACTAAGTATTAAAGTACTAGAATATGTCACCCATCACAACAGTAACTGATAAAGTAACAAAAGTTGTGAACGGTTAATTCTTATTTTCCGTTCACACGATGAATTGGGAGACACCGAGACTCCTAAGTAAAGATGGACATAGGACGAGTAGAGACTTCTAGTTCACATTGGGTATCCAGGACCGTACATATCCGGGATGATCCCCGTTTAAAACCACGAAGACGTTGAATAAAGTCGTAAGTCTGTAACAGAAAAAAGAAAATAAAGGGGTCAATCGTTCATATAAAAATAAATTCAGTTCGACATTGAGGACAGAGTACCGTAAAAGGTTCACTCTAAAATCCTTTGAGCACCGGGAGAGATGGGTGGTGTCCACGGAAACAAAGACTTCGAGAGTCACGGAGAGAGTACTTTAGGATTCTGGAACCACCACGTCATATGAACTGTACAAGTCAACGACGACGATTCAGCGAAGTCAGCACAGGCTGAGACACGCTGGGGCATCTGCTGTCGGGTGGTCCGAGGCGGCAGGGACCCTAAGAGGTCCGTTCTTGTGACCTCACCCAACGGTAAAGGAAGAGGTTACGTACTTTTACTTTTCACTTTCACTGCAACGAGTCAGCACAGACTGAGAAGCGCTGGGGTACCTGACATCGGATGGTCCGAAAAGGCAGGCACCCTAAAAGGTCCGTTCCCATGACCTCACCCTACGGTAGCGGAAGAGGCCTACACAAGTCATCAGGTGCTTTAAAGGTCTGATTTATATAATAAAGACACCGAGTAGGTCTTCTACGACAGTAGGAAATTCTGACGTTAATCGTGACAAGACTTTAACCGATTATCTACGATATGGTTCCAATCTATACGAAACCTAAATTATAACGAAATGAATTCCTAAAATCTAAACTGAATTAGGAAGTGGACCCTATAAGTCCTACCTTTTACTCTGATATATATATGTGTGTGTGTGCATACATATATAATTAGGTATTTAATGATTACCTTCTTGAATCACTGACCCAAACCTCTTAATTTTTTTTTTTAGTGTTCGTGTCTACCAAACGGACCTAACAAACGTACCTTTGGTCTACCCGTCTTATCTCCCCCTCTGAATTCCCTTTAATAGAGTCATTAAGTCAAAAGGGAAATCGAGAGACTTGACACATCTTATGTAACCCTAAGCACCATAATCTTAATGGACGACCTTAACGTGTACTCGAAAGGTCTTCTTTACAGTTTTCTCTCTTCAAATTAAAAGATCATTTTATATCTGTACATGTACTTATCTGACTGTACACGACCCTTTTCACTATCCAGTCAAGGTCCCACACTTGGAGTCCATTGAAGGACCGATTGTGTACGTCGACCATTAAAAGGAAGGAGAGAAAAGGGAGGGAAAAGAGGGAGAGAAGGAAGACAATCAGGAAAGTAGGTAGTTCCATTCTATTCCATCCCAGAGACCTCTCTTTACCGGGGTCACGTCGTAGGCATTCGAAGACTAAGAGTACAGGAAGGGGCTCTCGACCGTAACCACTTTTTTGGAATCGGTATTTTTTTTTTCTTTTAGAACGGTAAACACGGCGTTGTTGTACCTGCCCGGAATTTCCGTAATATGGTTCACTTTAAAGTCTCTTTCTGTCTTATAATCCACTAAAGTGAAACTCCACTTTAAATCTTTTGTTTTGTTGCATTTTGAGACGATTAGTCATGTCTCTTGTCTAACCAACAACTGTCTTCGTCCCCTACTCGTTCCACCTACTTCTCCCAGTTTTTCATGTTTGAAGCTCAATACTTTATTCAGTACCTTATATAACATGTCGGACCACTAAAATAATTATCAATTAAGACATAACATATAAACTTTCAACAATTCTCTTATCTACAATGTTCAAGAGTAGTATTCTCTTTGTTAAAACGTTGACGCACCACTACCTACAATTGATCTAAATAAGACCATTCCTTTAGTCAGGACCCACAAGTACCTTTCCTGACTACAACTTCGACTTTGAGGTTATGAAACCGGTGGACTACGTTTCTTGACTGAGTAACCTTTTCTGGGACTCCGACCCTCCCTAACCCCCGTCCTCCTCTTCCCCTGCTGTCTCCTACTCTACCGACCTACCGTAGTGCCTGAGTTACCTGCACTCAAACTCACTTGAGGCCCTCAACCACTACCTGTCCCTCCGGACCACACGACGCTAAGAACCCCAGCGTCTCTCAGCCTGTACTGACTCGTTGACTTGACTTGATAAAACTTTATGTAAATTGGGAACTTGTCGCACTCAAACTTAGTGGACACAGATGAATAAAAAAAAGTGATCATTATGTTGGCATAATGTGTTAGGTATCAACCAACTTAGATAGTTACACCTTAACACCTAAACCTCCCGGTCGATGTTTAATATATGACACAAGCTAACACGTCTCTCCCAGTCGAGGGGATTGGGGTCACAATCAGTTCCCAGTTGACACATATACGTATAGTTTAGTGATACGACATGTGGACTTTGATTACAATTTACAGTTTAAGATAAGGTCAATTTTTTTTTTTTCACTTTTACTGGTCCACTGAATCTTCACTTTCAGTTCATGTTCACAATCAACGAGTCAGTAAAGGTTGAGAAACGCTGGTGTACCTGACCTCGGGTGGTCCGAGGAGACAGGTACCATAAGAGGTCCCTTCTTATGACCTTACCCGTCGGTAGAGGGAAGGGGAAGTCCCCTAGAAGAGTTGGGTCCCTAACTTGGACTCAGAGGACGTAACGTCCGTCTAAGAAAAGGTGACTTGGTGGTCCTACTGAACCTTCTGGTCCGTCAAGACAAACCCACCCTTTTAATCCTTTCCGAAGTCCCTCCTACACAGTGACCCGACCCGCATCTTCCTTACTCACACGACACCTCTCCGTCTCTACCTCGGTCTGTCTCTTCTTACACTACCAGGGTCCCTATCCGTTCGAACCCGTCACGGGCCCTTGTCGTCTGTCGAATCGACCGAAATACTCCGTCAGAGACCCGTAACCACGGCCCTGGGGTCTGGACTCTACCCCAAACCCCCGTTCTGAAGAGAATGGACTCCGATACCACACCTACACCATCTCTGACTTAGTTTAGTCTCCGGTCCACCACTGTAATCTCTTTTTAACATCCGGACTGTCCATCTTGTCACCTTTTACCGTTTTGCCCTGTACTCACTCTTACGATTTCACCGCTACCAATCCCCTCGGATCTCCTAAGAGACTCGGTTTCTGCCGGAACCGACACAGAAAAAGTGTCTACGACCACTTAGACCTGTACCAATTCTCACTAAATCAGTCACAAGAGAAGTACCAGAACTGTTGTTCACCCTCTGTGTTCCGACCTATCCATTGAACTCGACGACCACGATCTTTGTACCTTGGACCTACACCCACCACTCAAATTCGACCCTCTCGGACTACCCGCAACTGTCGAGAACCCCCCTCTAACCCTCCCCCTACACCACTGTCTCATCCCGAATGTGAGCTCCCTCTACCTAAACCGTAAATCACTCCTACCTACGGTAACAAACCTAAAAAGTCCGTCCGTAAACTCAACGACGAAAATATAGACTTCCACGTTAAGTGTCCCGAAACGACAACTAACTCCCACTCTCCACTTCCTAATTTTTACACTGGAAACACAAAAATCATATGAGGACCCAAATAAGTAAATTACCTATAAATGTGTACAAGATGTACTGTCCGTTTCACGATCGATGACCTATAAGTCACGACTCGTTTTGACCCGGGAACCTAGCCACCCCTCCTCATCTCATTCTTTACAACGACTCCCAACTTGGAGACAGTACCCCTTTCACCACTCTATAAATAATTTTCTCCCGTCCTTCACTTCTCAACCGAGTCTCCGGGACCACTACTTTTTAAAAAAAAAAAAACACTACGTTAAAAACTACACAACACAAACTCCAGCCAGTGTCGTTCATTAGTTAACATCCTAATCTATAGTACCCGACTCCAACCTCTACCGTTAGGTCCTTTCACCTCGTCTTTTGGTCAAAACACCTCAAAGTTCCCCTCTCCTGTCTTGGAACACTTGTCCCCTGTCTTCCTTCTACGACGTCTCTCTCAACCCCTCCTTAGTCACATTGAATGTAAAAAGAGGTATTTACACAAGAATCCGTCAAAAGTTCAAAAAAGGATCCGAAACTTTGTTCTAAAGAATTGGAGCCGCGATCGACCCACAAACCCCACCTACTGACAAAACACACCTCCCGACAGGACACGAAACATGCATCTTACAAAACGCCGTAGGGACCGAAGAAGTGTGATCTATCTACGACCACCCAACCCCGAAAGGACTACCGGGTCGTCCACTTCTTAGGTAGAAGTCACGTCCTCTGTGTCCAAGCTAGTGACCCACCCTTTCTAGGGGACCTCTTCGTTTGGTGAGGTTATAAGAACGGACTTTTTAGGGTACCTGTCTCCTCGGACCGTCCAATGTCAGGTACCGTCCAGTGTTTCTCAGTCTGTACTGACTCGTTGGCTCGTTCGTGACCTATTGTGTAAGAGGAAGATCAATACGAGTAGTTTTTACAGACGACTGTAACGGGGTACACGATCCCTTCCCCGTCTTAGTGGGTAGTAACTCTCGATCCTGAGCCCTACAAAAAGAAAGAAAAAAAAGTATATATAAGATGGGTGTGGTATCGGTCCCTCCTTCCTGACCCGTCTGCACGGTTGTTTTCCGCACTTGGAAATGACCCGAAGTCTACATTACACTGAGTCAAGGGTTACATTAGTAACCTTTTGTGACCTTGAATTTGTCACTTCACCAAAGGACATGATCTCATCCGCACCCAAACGTTCTGACAAAGTAAAGTCGAGAATCGTCCGGACCCGTACACTACACTGACATACAGACCTAAAGCCACAACCCCCGATCTCCCCTCCTTGAAGTCGAGACCTTCAAACCCCTTAAATAGTCAACATTTGTCTCATAATAAAATGTACCTGAGACACGTCAAGAAGTCACAAAAATCCTTCTTGTTAAGTAAATTTATACAGGATAAGTTCTTTTGTCTATACACAGTATTATTTCGAGGGATTTTAACGTACAACTTGCGAGGCGGTGTCATTCACCTAACGGTACTCCAGAGTCACGTACCAAGGTTTGCCAAAGACACATGGATATCTACTCAATAACTCTAGGAGTGACAGGAAATACGAACTCCTTAAGGAGGAAAAACTAGAACTTTCTCCTTCTTCATCACGACCCTCCGGTTCTCACTATTGAATTAGTTACGTTCCGTAGTTTCCCGGTTCAAACACTCCTACACCCCTCACAGGTGCAAAAGTTCACTGTGGACATAACACCTAAACCCCCACGAACAGCCCAGTCGTCTTCCGTGACGGCTAACTCCACCCCCGAAAGGAGGGGACGGACGTCCAGACGTCCACGAGGGGAGGACGGAAACTTGGAGTCTACCTAAAGACTGTCGACAGACTACTTCACCAATGACCCCATACTGACTGGACGATTCGACATGGGTCCCGAGCTCTTTGACAGTCTTTTCTCTTCGTAAATCCCCTTTTTTCTCTTGATAAAGATTCGTCAAAGTCAAAAACACAAATTAGGAAATTTTCAAGTACTTACGTGTCTCAACAAGGGCAAATATTTATCACCACTTTTGTTCCTTCCTCTACACTCGCCCACACGAGAGTCAGCCCCTTACCCCCGCCCCCACTTCCACTCGGGGTCGTCTGGGCCGGATAACGGGGTAAGGTTCACCCCAAGACCCCTCATCCGAGGCCCCTAGGAAACAAAGAATCTTTTCAGGTCCTTTACGGACAATGCGGAGACCGGTAACTTTATTTTAGACCTGAACGGAGCGTCACACCAGGTCGAGAAGCGTCTTCGGCCCAGTCTGGGGACGTCCCAAGGCGGAAGTTCCGAAACTGACGACAGAAGGTCAGGAGCCTCCGTCCTCTCTCGTCCACCTGTCCCACTCCTCCCGTCAACGACGACCTCACTTGACCGGCCCGAGACAGACAAGAGGGAACGTGTGGTGAGAGAAGGAGTAAGGGAGAGAAAAAAAAAAAAAAAACGAAAACTCTATTTTAAGAATGGTATCTTATCAAAATCTAAATATCTCCTTAATTCTTCTATCATGTCTCAAGGGGACATACGACTTGGAAACAACAAGTCAGCGATTCGACACAGGTCGAGGAACATTGGGGTACCTGACGTCCTGTGGTCCGAGAAGACAGGAAATGATAGAGGACCTCAAACGAGTTTAAGCACAGGTAACTCAGCCACTACGATAGATTGGTAGAGTATAGACGGTGGGAGAAGAGGAAAACGGAAGTGAGAAAGGGTCGTAGTCCCAAAATTGGAACCACACCATGTAAATAGTGTCACTCGGCTATGACTATAATTATGTAAGAATAATTAATTTCAGGCAGGAAATGAGGAATCAAAAATGGAATATATATATAAAAAGACAAAGACCTAGGGTAGGTCCTGTGGTCTACTGTCAGTAGTACAGAATACAGAGAAAAACCAACACTGTCAAAGAGGTTGAAAGGAACAAAAACTATTGGAACTACCAAAACTCTCCAAGAGTAATCCACAAAACGTCTTACGGGGAATCGAGACTAAACAAACCACAAAGAGAGACTACCAATCTGATCCATTTCATGGTAAAAGTGGTAAACAGTTCTAATTATACTGAATCGTGACAGCTACAACTGGAACTAGTGGACCGTTTCCACCGTAAACGGACCAAAGACGAGACATTTGACATTGTGTCCGGGTGGGCGGCGGAAGGCAGGGAGGGAGACGTGTGAAACCTCCCTTCAGGGACACACATCAGGTGCGGATTCCTTGTCCCTAAGTCCGACGTCCCGGAGCTCCCACCTCTTAGATGTAGTTAATAAACCTAAAGAGGACGTACCCTCTACACAGAACGAGCGGTGGGGGGCGGGGGGTGACGGGAAGGAAACAAATAAGTCATCAAATATGTACAGTCACGCCTGAACACCTACAAATAAAATAAGGAACCCAATATTACGTCGTAATAAAGCAAGTCTACCAAGGTCGAAACCGGTGACCCTCGAAACGAAAACCGAAGACACTGGGAAATCGTAGGAGAGTACAAAGTGAACCTTCGGGACAGAATCGAGACCACGAGGTCCCGGGGCAGGTCGAAGACCACACACGAACAGTAGAGAAACGGGGCTCACCTCGTCACCGTCTAGTGTACGAGTCTCCAGACCCGCGAGTCCCAACCGAAACTGAGTCGACTGGTCAAGAGGAGTGGACACACTGAGAACAAAGTCCTTACTTTAAATGTGCTTAGAGATCGATTGTCTCAACATTTTTAGTTTACTTACATTCTCTCAAAATGGCACAAGTAAAAGTCATTTAGGGACGGGTGGAGGTGGAAAAAAACCGTAACCTCGTGTAGAACCTGAAGGTATAACCTAGAGGGGTACAGGAGCCATGCACAAACAACTTACTTGGTCTCGGACAAGTTACTTACGTTGAGGACGCGACGAAAACAGTCAACTAACTAAATTACCCATAATTAACTGTACGAAAAGGAAAGGATGTATTTTGTAAAATAGAAGACTCAATTAATAGAACATGGAGGAGTGAGGTGTATCGTATTGTAACCCAACGTCCATGAATAAATAGGCGACTGACTTTCCTTTTTTTACCTCTTTCCTCTATGGTTTGACTTAAATTCATCTTTTTTTTGTTTCTTTTTTGTACATTCATCTTTTTTGTTTCGAAATTCATTCGAAACCCCTATGACAGTAAAGGAGTGACGAAAACAATGATGTCGGGAATTTTACTAAAAGTAATGAAAAATTTTTAAACAAAAAGAAATTTTAAAAAACAAATGTAACCCCACACCAACTATATGTTGCAACAATCAAAGTCTACATGACGTCTCACCAAGTCAATACGTATATGCAGATCGATAAGAGAAAGTTTAACATGTAACGAGTATTAGTTCCCGAACATAGTCCTCTAACAGTCACTACCCGCTCACTTACCCACCTACGGACGACCCTTGATGCATCTTAAGACTAATTCCTTTCCTTAAGTCTTCATAGACACCCCATAAAGTGGACACTCAAGAAAACCTGGCAGATACCGTTGTGCGACCACCGTAATTTGTGCCGTTTCCGTCTTGTCTTCGGGACAGATATAACGATTTGGGTCACTCTACAATCCCACGTCAGTCGATGACGGGATCTTCTCTACGTCCTTATATATACATAAATATTTGTGAATGTTTATATATGAAATGTCCGTTTAATTCTCGAAAAAAAACTCTTCTCCTGCTCTTCCAGTCTTGTATACGAGGTTTTAGTGTACTCCACTTCCTGCAAGGTACCACTACAAAGAACTTCCCAACTTAAACCTTACTGTTCCAATCGTCCAGGGACAGAGACGTGCTGTCCGGACCTCGTCGGTAACGAGTAGGAGAAGGAAGGGGAAAGAATTTTCGGACAGCCCCAAGAATTACGAGAAACAAGTAAGGACGGAGATTTTTCTCACGAACCATTTCCTACGTAAACATAGGACTGTCCAACCCCTTTTCACATCCACGAACCCTTGTCTCCCAATCCTTCTCTAGCGACTATCACAAACCCTTCGAAGTGCAAGGGACCCCGTAGGAACCAACCTCGTAGGGACAAATAAGTACACTTGAGACCAAGATCTTCATTTAAGAAAAATGAGGAAAACGGTTTTTCTCTAACTTGTAATGGTTATTCAGAGTCACATAATGATAATGACAATTTACCTTCCGACCTAATCCTCCCCGAACCCTTCGTTTCTAGGAGACCGTAAGTCTCGTAGAGAAACAAAAAAAGGCCTCGGTCAAACAGAAGACAGGAGACATCCTTCGGCAAGACCAAGGACAGGAGAGTGACTGGTCGTGGATCTTACAGTTGTCTTATTGAGTACAGAGGTTGTAGGACAGGAACGAGACCAATCTCCCTTAACAAACGGAAACCTTTTGTCACGAATGAAGACACCTTTTTGGGATTTCGTACGTATCGAAACTATGTATATGTATAACAGGAATATATACAGACACTAGAACACACACACACACGTGTGCGCACGAACATTGAATTTTTTTTTTTTTCTTTGACAACCCAAAAGACATAGACAACACTCTAACCCTTAGGTCCTCGAAATCTATACTCTTCCTAGAATCCCTGTTCAACCAAGTTAAGGCAAAATACCAAGATCTTTGTCTCCGGGTCAACTTTATTTCACTAAACTCTAGACTTCTGACCGGTCACTCTTGGTCCTGATTGATCATGGACTCAGAGGGCTAAGGACCGAGACACCGGAACTGAAACACCACACAACACCCCAAAAACTTGTCAAGTAAACCGATGGATTAATCTTCAAGACCATTTATCTTAAGACGACTATAACCATATATAAATTTTGATGTATATCAGTTTAGAAAATTCTTATGCACCGTAGTATGTAATTCAACAAGGAGCCTTTGATTCCCTTACCCCTTCCCATTCTTAACAAGACTCTTAGTCCTGTAAGACAACGTTAAATCGGAGGTCTGTCTACAACCCGTTCAGTCAGAATGGAGAACCCTGTAATGAGTCTTCCCCGACCTAATCTGACAACGAAAACGACAAAACTCGAGACTTCAAAATACTTAGAAACAAAGATACTTCCGTACAATCTATATAGATGGTGTACTACTATGTCTTATAGACGCTACACCCATTTAGAAAGGGAAATTAAGGTCAGAATATACCCGAACACAACAACGGTACTTATAAGAAAAATAGTTTCTTCCCCAATGGAGTCAACGTCTCGACAGACGACACAAACCATCATAGACTCACAACTCTATCTATAGACTCATTCGAGCGTGACCCGTCAGAAGTCCCGAGACAATCCAGTCTTCGCGACACTACTTCGGTACCCTTGTCCTTCTGTCACTCACACACACTCAATACCTGGGTAGTAAGGTAAAGGGTAAAGTCCACAGAATTTGCGACTCTACCTTCTATGAACCGTTCAAGACATTGACACTGTGACTTAAGGAAGGCGTCGGGTGTGAAAGAGGAAAATCTCAGACTGAAAATGCTGCATCATATTAAAAACAGATTCACCACAATCTCTAACTTAGTGACGGAAACGGCAATGACGAAGATAAACTGTCTGCGCTTCACACTCAGAATGCCCCGAATTGAACGGGGCTAACATGCAACTTCACAACCAGCAAGTCAGCACAGGCTGAGAAACACTGGGGTACCTGACCCGAAAGGTCCGAAAATACGGGTACCCTAAGAGGTCCGTTCTTATGACCTCACCCAACGGTAAAGCCAGGAGTTTGGGTCCAGAAGGACTGAAGTCTCAACTACGAAAAAGAAAAAAAAAAATTGGTATTATGGAAATTCCACGGTGTAAGACGAGGTTAAACTCAACTACAAAGAATGAAAGTATGACTAAGCTTCAGGTAACAAGAGAAAAAATGGGGAGTACAATAAGAGGTCACGGACCGTATCTTGGTATTCTCATTGTAAAAAATAATTACTAAATTTCCATCACTTACTACTTGTCTTTCCCTTTTGCTTTCGGTCTTCGAAGACTCAGTAAATATGAAACAGTAGAACATTGGAACTTGTTTTATTCTTTTTTAAGGGATAGTCAAAGAAGTGAACTTTTTCATCCCTTTGATAATAAACGACGGGACCCGATAACACTGAAATCTTTATTTCAAGTAATTTGAGTAACATATCACGAATCGTGTATTATCTATTAATTACTCACCAGAGACAGTATCAATACAACGACAATTTAATTATTTTTGGATGTTGTAACGAAAATGAAAGAGAAAAAAGGAGGAATCCTATTTCGTACGGTAAAGGGGATTTACGGACGATGGGAGTCCCTCAAGAGTCATTATCCTACTTGTATAGGTACCTTATACTCCCGAATTACAATAGTCTATGGCAAAGAAAACTATGGGAAAGGGGGTCAGTAAGTCCCCTTTGGGTGTATCGGACTCCGTGACGACCCATAATCGGGGTCGAGACGGACGACTGAGGACCGTCCCCGGGAGAGGTCCCTCCACCTACCTCGAACCTACCATTAGTCGGGGAACAGAAGTACGAAAGGAAGGGACAGTGGACAGAGTCAAGTGACCCTTTCAGGGGTTTCCAAAAGACGACTTCACACCGGGTCATCGGTCTGTCACCGGACACGTTATTTACCTCTCCTTCGATGCAGAGAAGGGAACGAACAGTCATAAAACCGGGTCCTTAAAAATAGACGGTGTAACTCAGACAGTCGAGGACGACGACAGTGGTTGTAGAGAGAAGACACAAGTCTTCGGTGAACCCGTGTGAAGAGTACCGAATCCGATTAATTGAAAACAACCAGGTAAAGTAGACAGAATCTTTGTTTGAAGAATCAGTAGGGAAGGGAAGTTGAAGACCCTCCTTCCTCAAAAGATCCGTCTCCTTTGAATAGTGTCCCTACTCAATTGACTTGTCAGTGGTCACGTCATGGACCGCGAGTCGTCCACGAGTGTCTACTTTCTTTGACACCTACTGAGATCAGGGACAAGTCACAAACGCCAAATGTTTTCTACTCGTAATCTAAGTCATTGAACCCAACCTTTTAATGGGAAAGTAGACGCCACTACGGACTACTACCCTCTCACTGTCCCTTATCCCTCCCCAAACGTCTCAAAGAGCCCCATTCACCTAATCACATCGAGAGTTAAGTTTTGTTCCATGTATAAACTTTTAATAAACTGTCTCTCGGAACTTAATCAAAGAGGAACATCCCATTAACTGTCCATGACTGTTCAACACTATCCAATATTATGTATGGTGAATCCAGAAAAATAGGAGTTTCTTGAATTTGTTGTTTTGTGAAGTTTGTCACTTAGATGGAACATAAGAAGTGGTATCGAATTACAAGAGAAGGGACAGAAACAACATAAGACAAAGAATCCTACTCACTCACTTGAAACGGTCAACCAAACATTTTGTGAATCCCTAAATTTCAGAGACCCCTCACTCTTAACTTTACTGTCAAACGTCGAAGTGTAAACGACCAATTGATGACCAAATCACAAGAAAAGGATAACCAAAAAGGGTTCGACATCTGGAATAATTAGTTTAGTTTACTTTAGACCCTTAACACTCAACAAAACAAAACAAAAAGGAACTTCTTCAGTCGAGACTGATGGTCTGGACCCTCTTTACGAACGACACGTCACCAAAGATTTCAGTTAGAAATGGTCTACGACCCCCTTTTTTTACTCTTCAAACGATCAATTCTTTAAGTATTTCAAGAAGAGTCCGAAAGTTCAACCCACAGTTCTTCTTCGAAACTACCTTGTGATCCTCCATGTAGTAAACGAAAGAGTAAGGAATAAAGTAAACATATTACTCTATGATTCCACGACGGACCACCGAGTCTACCATTTTTTCAGATGGACCCAGTTACGTCCTCTGGGTCCAACCTAGGGACCCATCGCTTCTAGGAACCTCTTCCCTTACAGTTGGGTGAAGTAAAAAGAACGGACCTCTTAAAGTACCTGTCTCCTCGGACCACCCGACACCAGGTACTCCAGTATCTCTCAGTCTGTACTGACTCGGTGATTGTGAAAGTGTAAAGTTCCACAAGGTTCCTTTATTTTTATAATGAGGTTTACTAATCGACAAAAGACAGGTTTGGGTCGACAGAACATGTTCCGGAATTTTTTTTTTTTTTTAATGGGAGACACCTCCTAGTCCTTTTGCCATTGACCCTGTTCGTTTAAGTATTTCCACCGTATTATGGTGAATAATGACAATATATATCGTTACCAAAAAACAAGCACACAAAACAAAAACTGATTCCTCGATCTCTTTCCTTCCTTTTGACGTAAGGGACGAGACCTAATTTGACCAAACTTTCGTAAAAGATCTTCTGGTTCCTGACCTCGCTACAAAAGGATAGACACCTCCTTCAATTCCTTCCCTCATCTACCTCCAACACCCTTTCCACCGACACCACCTCCCAAAACGTCAACCCCCATGTCCACGAGGCTAAATGTACCCTACGTTGACTCTCACGATTGACTTCAACCGTGGTCGTTCTGACGATTGTCACTGTGACCCAGTGCAACCTTACCAAGTAAATGTATGTCTAACTCTGGACCAAACAGTACTACGACGACCATACCTACGAAATAGCTCCGAAATTGTGCACGACTCGTGAAATGTACGAGTAAGGACAAATTAGGACTGTTACTGGTAAAAGTCCACCAAAAGTGAAAGTACGCAACCTCTTCCTGTACCGTTGGGTGAGGTCACAAGAACGGACCTCTTAGGGTCCCTGCCGCCTCGGACCACCCGGCGTCAGGTACCCCAACGTGTCTCAGCCTGTGCTGGCTTCGCTGGTATGGTATGACTTGTGTGTATATAGCAGTCCCCATCTCGAACCTAGACTTTGATGACATGTTATAACTTGGACCTTCATTTCTGTTCCAATTCAATTTCCGTTCCAATAGTTTTATTTCTTCTTAACTTGGTCTCTTGATAAAGTCCCTGTCCTCGGTGTTACAAATCATTGTCTGTTCCACACACTTGAACTCCGTTTTACTCCTCCTCCTAAAATTTTAACGCTAAAACCTCTCTTTCGTTCTAGTATCACGATCACTACCCCCACCCTTCTGATTCCGAGATACGGTTGGCACAAATACCTGGGAAGCAGGATCTTTGGTCGGTCATCGGGAAATAGGCATAATTAAAGTAGAAGCCGAAAGCCTCTTGGGACAGTGAGATACACGAACACCAGCACCCTGTATCCCACTCACGTCACGAAAGCGCGGTATGAGGACAGCGTGCACCCACAACTAAGATCGTAGTCTGGTTAGGGAGGAAGGGTCGTCTCGGGTCCAAGTGTGTAGTGTGGCGGTGTAACAGGAGACTGCGTCGATTGGACCCACAGAGCGTCGACATCCTGTCGGTAAAAGTAACCAACTGTTCTGGGAGGAATCCTTTTCACTTGCAGCAGGTCAGTACAGGCTGAGAAACGTTGGGGTTCCCGATTATGACCTCACCCATCGACTCAAGGGAAGAGGTCCCCTAGAAGGGTTGGGTCCCTAACTTGGGTTCAGAGGTCGGAACGTCCACCTGAGAAGTGGTCGACTCGGTGTTCCCTTCGGGTTCTTATGACCTAACCCATCGGACAGGGAAGAAGTCGCCTAGAAGGGTTGGGTCCTTAGTTTGGCCCCAGAGGACGCTACGTCTGTTTAAGAAATGGTCGGCTCGACGGTCCCTTCGGTCCTCGGTAAAAAAAGATTGCAGAGGTCTAGTCGAAAAGTTCTGGTGTTCCTGTCGGTCAAGAACCCGTCTCAAGTATGCCTCGCCTACAACACAAGACGTCCGGTAACAAAATTCCTGGGTCCTAAGAGTCCGAACTGACTCGTTGGACACCGTCTAGCATAAAGAGAAGCCTTCTTACGACCGATTTCGAACTGAGTCATGACACTGAAGTCGTCACCTAGACAGTTCCCGAGCTCGGACCAACCGGTGGTAGACACGATGGTACATACAGGCTCCCACCGAGACACCTAAGTGACACTTAGTGATGTACAGTAATAAGGGAAAACCGTTTGAAACATAAAAAGACCCACTTAGAAAGGGTCACTTTATAAAGGAACTAATTTTATCCGGAGGGGAATCCTCTCTTATGATTACAACACACGTCCTACCGGAATACCCGTAGACCGGTCGACGGATCTCTACAGGAACTCGGGAAACAAGTTTTACCAAAGGAGGTGGACGAAAGATGTCGTAGTGGCTTATATGACCTTCGATAAACCACCTTTTTGGGTTTACTTAAAAAAACCGATTGGGTTATTAACGGAGAGCAATTTCTTCTCATTCGGTGGACGGGGGTCCGCCAGAGTTTTAATGAATTTCGTTGTGGGAGAACTTTCCTTTGTCAAAGAAAGAGAGGAATGGACGTAGTTTATAAACGATAATCCTCTTCTGAGAACTTCGGTAACTAATCAAACGTTCAGGAAAGGATTCCTATCAGTCGGTTTATACGACAGGTCTCTCTTAATCTATATCGACCCATTCGAAAACTTTTCTCACCTCTTTTCCTCTCTTTGAGACCCTTCCCTTTCACTGTAACACAAGGAATTATTTTCGGACTTATTTATCGTCCGTATTAACTAGCATACACACCAACATACGAAATCTTTTCACCACTCATAAGATGTATGGACGGTGGTCACTCTTCTTCTCGTAACGTTCTCTCCATCTACAAACGAACCTTGTTCCTCATGTGGGGAGAGAATCCTTAGACAGGTCACGGGTGAAAGCGAGTATTACGAGTAAGTAAAGTAACTGTCGTAAGAAGTCCTTTCTCTTTACTCCACACTTTAGGTGAGGAAGACGAGGGATTCTCCGAGAGAAATTCCAATTGGGTGAAACTCGATCCAGTTCCCGGTCGGTGAGGAAAGGAGGTAAATGGAATCCATCCTAATACTGAGTCAAGTAAGTGACCTCGGACCACAACAGGAACGGAGGTCAAGGGGGAGGTAGGTACATTCATCTTAGAGTCGGTCAAAGGTCGTGGGACTTGTTAGAGAAATTGGACTTACTGAGGTGACATTGGTTCGAAGACCGACTCGAGTACCACCATGAGACAACTACAGTGTTCTATTGGAAACATAGGAGACCCGAAACTCGGAAGTCAATGCGAATGTCGATAAGGGGCCACCTATAAAATGTACTCGTCCCCACACACAATCGGGATGACACATCGAAAACACCAGCCTCCTCCACTGGGGAAATATCACCGGGGTGTCGACTCCAAGGCCCACAGTAACCCTTCGATTTGTAACCTAATGTATCAGAAAAACCGACCAAGAGGATTCTAAAACGTGTGTCATTAAGCCATAATCAAACTTACGATTTGACATTTGAAGTAAATAAAATTGTACAGTGGCGAGTCATTTAATAAGAAAAAATAGAGTGGAGGTATTTACTCCGACCAAGAACGAGAAAACATAACAGAAACTCGTGTACCGTCCACCCTAACCCTCGGGACACTTAATAAAGGTACTCGATTTATTTCGTGTTTTTCTTTTAGTTTTCTATCTGAAAGAGAGCTCCGATCGTCCCTTTCCTTCCTGTCACACACCAAATGTATACTTACAACAATTTAACGGGAAGACTTCTCTTATAAAAGATTAAGACAGACAAAAGAGAACCCAGAATATAAAGAAGAAGGGAAGGAAAGGGGGTACATATAATACATATATAATCAAAAAAAAAAAAAATTAACCCTTGTTTTAAATTAGGTGAGATGACAATTTAAAGTAAAACGAAATTTGAAAAAGGACCTAGTTGAATAAAAATCTCGGGGATAATCCTCTGCATACAGAAAAAAATAGAGTTATTTTAAGTATATCCTGTTCTCTTTCTTCCTTTCTTAAAAGTCAAAATCAGAATGATATATAAGACACCGATTTACTAATCCATGAGTTTTCATAAACTAGAGTACAGTTCTTCGTCGTCAAAATTTTGTCCGGAAAGATTGTCTTAGCCAGAACTGTGTATCGTTTTACTTCTGAAAGAGCCTTTCCAAATTCGGACAGGGAGAGGACGACAGTGAGAAGGAGCAAAGTCTAGGTGAAGGAGATGGTCGGACGGAAGAAAAGGAGTAAAGCTATCGAAGAGGAACGATTGAGTCCATAACTGCACAAAGACAAGAAAAAAGGGAGGAATAAGAAAAAAACAATGACTGTAACTGCACCAAACGTAGAAGTCCCTACCGTACCCATTATCAGAAGGACCGTAAAGAAGTAGGTGTCCACACCTCAGGGAAACATGCATGGATTCTGTTTTTGTTTTGTTTTATTTCGGGGATAACGGAGGGTCGTTTTTTGGACTCTCCAGAAAACCGTCACTTTTCACCTCTTTAAACCTAACTGGTTTCATATTTCAATGGTCTTAAAAAGATCGATTGTCGACATACATAATTTCTTTTAAAGTAAAAAATTTCCACTTCTTAAATTAGAGACTTCTTCTACTAGTCTCTCGGTTCGACTTTATCTTTGAATAAAGGCACAAGGTAGAATTGGTTAACTCGTTCACAAAGGTTACGATAGACACACTTAGGATACTTAAACGACAACGACATGCATTTTTCTATCAACTTATTGTAGTCAGAATTGTACTTGGTCGGGACACTTGGACTACTCCTTTACCTCTGGGTCCTTCCGATTACCGACTAGGGAGTAGGACAGGGAACTGGGAACCTCCGTGACTCTATTTCGACAAAATAACCTGAGAAATAGGGAAAGAAGGAGGGTTGGAAGAAAAAGAAAAGAAGACAAAGGGTAAAAGAAGATAGATAGCTCAATTGTGTATATTTCCTTATTTTCGACAGAAACATCGACTCCGGCTGACTATAAAACCCACCACTCGTCCGTCGTTGTCTTTGTGATCACGACGTGTGATCCCTTCATTGACAATGGGTTTAAAATTCTGTCTGGACGTCATCTCGATCTGACGTATCTTTACTCACATAAATCAATGACCAGTAAAACAAACTAAAACACACTCTATGTAGCGGAACAGCAACTCGTGTATAACAGGTGAAAAAGTGACGTAAGGACCGTTCGAAGTTTTTTCAGACGATGGTAGATGACGGCAACTAACTACGGTCCCTTCAAACGACGTGGATTGTTATCGGGACGAGGTACTTCGTGACGTAACTACGAAAATCTTGAGTAATGACGATTGGTTTGTCATCACCAAAATAATGACGTGATTACCTCGGACCATGAACCTCCGACCCCGAACGCCCTCGACCCCCCCCTTCCACCCCGTTCCTTACACCCGTCCTTTTTTTTTAGGTAAAGGTACTACTCACCACTGGGGTCTTTTCGACAGGTTATTTCTCGTCAAAGGTCATTTTGTTACATTATTAGACATATGTTACGTCCCAAATTATACGTATACGTTCCTACGTGATTTACTTAATAAGGAGTGTCCCTCCTTGTTCCCGAAAGAGTTATTTCTTAGTCGTTCTGTCGTCTCAAAAGATACCGGAAAAGGTTACTTCGTTAAACGAAAGGATTGTCACGTACCTTCGCTTGTTTAGTCAACACGTTCCATCCCTACGACTACGTACCTCCTGACACGACCTTTTGAACCGTCCGGGAGTAGTACCCGTCGCTCTGTCTGGGACCACTGTCGTAGATAAGAGAAAGTACCAAAAACTTTACATGAATCCAGGAAGAAAAGTTGAAAACAAAAACATGTTATAAAATTAACCTATCGAAAGTCAAATGGCAAGTACATACATCAATGGTCACATAAACTTTAAAACAAATAGTAGACTGTTTAAACAAAAGGTAGACTGGATAGACAAGATACCAAAAAAGGGGGAGGAACTAAAGAAAACCTAATTCGTTTTTCAATAAGGTCCAAGAGACAAATAACTGAACAATTAAGAAAATGAGAAGAAATTCACAGACAGGACCTCTAATATCCCAACGTAGGAACGGAATAACGTCAGATCGTGTTTGAGAAGGAAACAGAGAAACTGAACCAGGGGAGGAAAGTAAACCTTTTCAAGTGCTAAGATTTATTTAGGGTGACCGTCACTTTGTCAAAACAGGAATAAAGGACGAACTTAGAGAGGGTACCATCGAACATGAAAGACTTTAACGCACATTGACAGTAGTCTCGAGAACGAGTCTTAGTAGACGGGAACCTCTGTACGGTATCCGTCGGGGTGACGACCAAACACCGAGAATTCTTCTTCATACGTTCGAAAGATCATAGGGGTACTCCGGTAGTCGAGAGGGTATCGTCCGAAAAAGATAAGTAACATGGTACTATAGACCGGGTTCCATCGGACAGTGACCTTTATACTTACTGATCCGAGGGGTTTTGGTCTACGGTCCTGGGTAAAGTCTCAGTTCTACGTTCGACCTCCCCCAAATTTTCGTGTAAAATTCACCCAAGACTAAAAATTTTGAGATGGTCGAAGATGGTTAGAGAAGACCAACAAATAAAGTCAACTTAGTTCAAACAAGAAATGATCAAAAGAATAGAGACTACAGTAAGGCCAAGTATATGTGTGATTGAAAGTGGTATGAGTGAGTGACCAACACTACACTATCAACGAGTCAACACACTGGGGTACCTGACATCGGGAGGTCCGAGGAGATAGGTACTTTAAGAGATCCGTTCTTATGACCTTACCCATCAGTAAGGGAAAAGATCCACTAGAAGGACTGTGTCCCCAGTTTGGGTCCAGAGAACGTAACGTGCACTTAAGAAATGGAAGACTCGGTGGTCCCTTCGGGTTCGTTAAAGTGGGTGAGTGACCAACGATGGGACTCATAGATCATTGATGGTGACTAAAAGTCCCCTTACACTTTGTGTACGAACCTTTATAACACACTTTTGTAGAAACTCAAAGAGAACCTAAAGAACTCGAAACACGGACTTCGTATATTTTACAATATTTTAGAATTGTCTCTCTCAGGTGACACGACCTCCAGTCATTATAAAACCAATAAAATTCGACACTATTCCTTTGGATCTCGTCTCCACACTTGAAACAGAGGGACACCGTAAAAAAGCCAGGACAATGCCAATAACCAAAAATTTCATTGGGTCTCTAAATAGTACCACTTTGTTTGTCGGTGAAGAGTTACTACCTCCTCAAAACCCTAGTACGTCCCAAAACGAACCCCTGGTGTATCAGACACGTCTTCGTCGAGTTTCAACAATTTTGGATTCAAGTGGTAGGTCACGACGGTCCAAAACTTATAGACACCCGTTCAATGTAGTGGGAACAGTCGAAATGAATATGTAATCCCGATTACTTTGAGTCGAATGAACTGTCCGAACTTCAATGTAAAACCAAGGATTTTCACAAAGACCTTTGATTCAGGGAGATGTATACACTAAACACGTACGATAAAAGAGAGTGACCTACAAAAGGTAAACCCGTCGAAGAATCTTATGTCCGTGGGGAGTCCGTCTCGAACGATTGGAACTAAATACACAAAAACTCCATCCACCACCTTCTAACTTTGGTGATCGATTAGATAACTCCAGTTCTCTTAGAAACAGGATGAGAATCGATTCGATATGAACTTTAGATGAGGTTCCCATAATATGCAACAAGATTTACTCGGTCAAAACCCGAGACTCTATGTATTTCAGTCTCCCCTCTCTCTCAAGACAGAATTTGAAAGTCCCTTCTCAAAAAAGTTCTAGTTAATGGTTCTTCAACAAAGAACTTTGTTTCCGTGGACCGACTGCACTTAACTGTTAGGTCTCTTTATAAATAGTGCCGACGAAGACGGTTTCACTTACACCAGTGGTCCCCGTTGTGATCGTCGGCAGAAATAGATCTGTTTGCGATCAGGACTTAAGTCTACGGGGAAGGATCCTGACGGTCGACCAGACCTCAACCCTCACGTCTTTTACGTACAAGTCACTGTCGAAGACACCCACAACCCTTTGGGGTAAAACCCTCGTAGACGACTTGTACGTACCTCTTCCCGAAAAGTACTAACACTTTACTGAAGAACTCCCTGACGATTCACCTTCCTATCAACACATCTGCAGGACGAACCCTGAGTCTTCGTGACAACTTTGACAATCCATTGTTCTTCTCTTCTCCGTCTCGACGAGAGAACGGTCCCACGGGCACTTTCACCCTCTTCCTTCCGTTTCGATCCTGCTGAGGACCCCGTCCCGTCCCCCAACCACACGCAGCGCTAAGGACCTTAACTGAAACTTCTCACTACAAGTAAAAAGTTTCGTTCTAATCATCTATCACCGTCATTGGTCTTTGATTATAAGACAGGATTTGAAAGTACTGTGTACTTGAGGAAAAGAAAAATTTTTATAAAGAAATAAACCGACAAAACCTAGAAGCAACACCGTGTGTCCTAGATCAAGGGGATGGTCCCTAGCTTGGGTCCGGGGGACGTAACCTTCACGTCTCAGAATCGGTGCCCCCCTGGTCCCTTCAGGAACTTGAGTAATAGATTAAAGACACTCTCTGACGTGAACAAATCGGGAACAACATCTCCCGACTGACCAACCGTCTCGAAGGTACTTTAGATTAAAAAATTTCGTAAACTTTGTTCCCTGGCTACGAGATTATCTTGTACAACCCACACGCGAAGAGTAACCAGTCGACGTCGGAACTGTCTCCGTAGCGTCACCGTTCACGGACTTAGGCATGAACAGACACGACTGAAGACCAGTCTAACGACGTTACTGTGAAGACGCTAAACCTCCTCTGAAAAGGTACTCTACTCTAAACTCAACGATTTAAATTGAAAATTAATATGGGACAACCCTACTGAAACTTAAAGGGTTCACAAAGTCGGTTTCGTACTTTTCCACTTAGTTCATTGATGTCTTAATTTTTTTTTTTGTTATATTCTTTGGCATTTTAGATGATCACACAGAATCCGTTAATTAATCTCGTTGGTCACCAAACATTGGACACACTGACAAAGTACTCGAACCTCTTTATCTGGAACACAGAGGGTCTACCCGTCGGACGAAAGTTCTCCTGGACCACATTACCCTAAACTGGACCGAGAGATCTACACACATCAGTTCGGAATTACTAAGTCCATATCGAACAAGAGATACCCATAGATGTCCCCTAACATTAGGTCACAAAGAACGGTAAATAGTAGGGTCAGAGTCCCTTGAGTCTCAGTGGACTCGTTTGTGTTTTATCGTATCTGTGTGTCTAAACTGTCCACACTCCAAGGAATTCAAGCTCCTCTTTTTATACTCAAACAGACACTTGGACCTATTAAGGACAGGGAAAAGACTGAGAACCTCCGGTCACTAACTCTCCACTGGTTCTAAACACAACTTGAACACGAACTTCAGACGACTATATTTTCAAGTTCGAAGACCGACTTAACCTTCTCAAACCCTCGAGACAAAAAAACTCCCCCACCGGTGTGACACACCGAACACCCTAGAATCAAGGGGCTGGTCCCTAACTTGAACCTGGTGCCGTCACTTTCGTGGCTCAGGATTGGTGGCCTGGTAGTCCCCTTAAGGAACCCTCCAGAAACTTGCTGTGACTGTGTGTATCTTTTAAGGAACCGAAAGACCATCGACTTAGACAGTAGACCCATCTGGTGTCCCAGGAACGACAACCCGTCACGTCACCCGATCGTCACTCCGGTCCTCCCACAGTCCATTATCAGGTCCCACACCCCCGACGATCTACACGTCTGTACTTCACAAGGACACCAGACACGTGTAAATAGGCTCTCTTTGTCCCGGAGCTCAGAACCCTGACTCTCCGACCGAAAGTTTCGTTCTCTAATCTTCTCTCTTTCGTACGGTGTGTACTAGATAGAGAACGGAACGAACTGAGGTAGAAACAGACGACGGGAGTGTATTTTAGAATGGAAGGTACGTAGAGTCAGTCGCGATTTTAGAACGACTGGGCTTAACAACGAAACTGAACGAGGTAGACAAAAGAAACACGTGGTCTCTCATACACTTGTTTACATGGCTAATTTTTTTTTTTTTTTTCTACGAGAACCTCGTCAACCTTGGATCTTTTCAGTGGGTAATAATAAGGTAACGGAAAGTGTGCCATTAAAGGGAAAAGAGTAAATACAAATATCTTAAAAAACCGGTATGAAAAAGAAAAACCACCGTTTTATGTACGTTTTGTCTTAAATGGTAAATTTACTGAAAATCCACATGTTAAGTCACCGTACATCATATAGGTGTGGCAATACGTCGGTAGTGGTGATCCGTAGAGGTCTCGACAGTAGAATTTGACCTTCAGAGATGGGTAATTCGTCATTGAGAGGTAAGGAGGGAAAGGGGTCGGGACCACTGATTGGAGATGAAACGGAGAGTCGAAGACACTTAAACGGACAAACCCCGTGGAGTACTTTCACCTTAGCCCGACATAAACGGGCGACACAGACCGACACAGACCACCTAAAGGCAGTCGTAGTCCAGAAATTCCAAGCAGCCACAACATCGTGCACCGTCTTAAAGTAAAGAAACACCCCGACATACTATAAGGTAACATACACACCCGGTGTAAAACAAACAAGTGATAACTCTCTGTAAACTCAACCAAGACAGAAAACCGACAACACTTACGACGACGAGACTTTTCACGACATGTGCAAAGACAAAAACGAAAGTAATAAAATCCTACACATGGGTCTTCACCTTAACGACCTAGTACATTAGTAAGATCCAATTTGAAAAAAAAAAAACGATAGGTCTGGGTTGAAATAAGGACAGAGAGTAGTGGAGAGCTTGAGAACAAACAAAAAAAAAAAAAATTTAACCTCCAATTAATGACATGTTACAACACAAGTAAAGACGGTGATGTTGATACACTTAGTCGGATCCAAATTGAAAAACTCCATTAAGATACAAATTAAAAGGTGTCGCCAACGTGGTATAAGGGTAGTCTTTACATACTCCCAAGGTTAAAAGGTGTAAGAACGGTTCCGAAACGTAAAAGAACTATTATTGGTAGGAGTACCTACACTTCACCAGACAGTCTACCTTAGAGCACCAAAACTAAACGTGCACACGTAGTAAAAAATTTTCAAAGTCGTGTCGTACACACAGCAAAACGTAGGGACGAATAATTAAAAAAAGAGTACAAAACGGAAATTTACTGAAAAAGTAACGTAAAAAGACCCAGGTGGACCTTCAATGAATGGTCAAAATGGACTTCTTAATCTAAAACTTCGTTCCTGTGTTTGTACCGGAAGTGATGTCTTTCCCTTTCCCTTCTCAATTTTCTCACACATCGGTGGGGCCTCTTGGGGGGTCCCCCTTTGACTTCCCGAAGGAGACGGACCAAACCCGGAGACCCGTTGAAGTGACCATTAGACGTGAGACGTACGATGTCTTATACCCTCCCTCAGACGAACGTTCTTCGTTTAAGAACCACTCTGTTTTTACCTAATCTGGTCCCATTATGGTTCGTTGTCTCTGTCTCGTTTTTAGTAGATTAAATAGTAGGAATGGGGGTTCCGACTCTCCGAAAATTCATCAAACCCTTTTGAAACTTCCCCCTCCCTTTCGAACTCTCATTAAATTTTTGAACAGGGAATGTCCCATCAAACAATTTTCTGGGTTAAAATGGTCTTCCGATTCCGACACTAATTCGTTTCGGAAACTTTTTCTTAGAATTTTGTGGGGTAATTCTCGCTACTGTCTTATGCCAATGATTTGCGGTCTCGTAAATTTACTTCTTATCACTTCGTTTTTACTCACGAAACACGCTTCTCATTAAACCAGTAGTTTTTAATGTCTTTGAAAGTTTTTCTATGTCTCTTACGAACATTCTCCCTTTACCTTGAGAAACATTTCGACTCAAAATTTCTTTACAAATGAAGTAAACGTTTGTAAAGATTCTGGTTTCTCTTTATAATGAAGTTTACGGGAATCCTTTTGTGGGTATAGCAAAGAATGATGAAAAATTGGACGTCAACAACCTTTCTTCGTAGGTAAAGACTCAGTATAGACTTTCTTTGTCGAGAATTAGTCCAAGGAGGTTTTGTGACCTATTATGAACAGGATGTTTCACCTCCACTGCTCCTAGTGCGGACTATGACCCGCCGGAAACTCGTGATCACCGCTTAAGTAACACAAAGTCCTCATCGACTGGTCAGTGGAGACTCAGACTTTCAACGGTCTGTCAGTCGAGACTCGAAGCCTCAGTAAGGTCAACTAATACACCTCTAGACGTCTGATCTCGTTTCTCTACTTACTTAACCTACACGGGGTCGTCTTAATAGGTACAGACACATTAGTGGAAGGACGACCCCAAGGATGAAGGTACCGTTGTCACGGAGGCATCTCTATGAATCTTTGCGTGACCGTCTTTCTGAACCCGCCGCAGAAGAGACATAGAGCCACTCTGACTTGAGTTTTGATCCGTATCCTCTGGACCCAAGGACTGTGTCAAATGGATAACAACCGGAATCTACGGACCACAGCCAACGAATTAGAAAGACGTTCCAACCGACCGATGACAACCTACGTAGTACATACGCCTAGTAAAACCTTGACATCTTTTACTATTCGCAACAATAATCATTTAGTCTATCATTTTGACTTTACTTTCTTATCGACGAGACAAGGCGGGACGGGAGTAGTTGAGCAAAGGAGAAAACCGTAACGATTCCCAAGAGAAGAGTCGGCCACGTTTCGAGGGTAATTTCAAAAACCGAGACTTCTGTAGTCTCAACTTACTTACTGAAACCTCAACCTTTTTATTTAACAACCGAATAACACCTGGAATGACTCCAAATGGATTAAGGTTGCGGTTATTGTAATCCATGGTCGGTACTTAATTAAGAGAAGAGAAAAAAAACCACTGTGAAATTCGGGGTGTCGGAACAATACGACAAAGGTCTGTTAATTATGACACGTCGGTGTAACCCCGTTGTTCAGTCACGATTACACAGACCCTCTTAACCCACGTTGATACTTTAAATTCTCAGACCGTTTCCGGACCGTCTCCCCGACTTTTTCACTGGCGAAGAAACACTTTAGATGTCTGTCCTGGTCCTCACGTATTGACGAGGTAAGTTTGAGAGAGTTGAGAAGGAGTATCTTAAAGGGGGTCTACGATAAGTGTCGTGGTACCTAAGTGGATTTTGAAGATCTTTACATTCTCCTGAGTTAAGATAACAGTTGTACAGAAAGACGATGGTTTAGAGTCGATGGTACCTCAAGTAATGGAAAACATGTCCCTCTAATGAACCCTTATTACAATATCCTTATCACATTCATATCCATTCACCTTACCAACTTAACGGAATAAAACACACTGCTATAGTAACATGTAAAACAATACAAACATATATTAATATTACTTACAATAATGACACAATGAGGCTCACGGATGGTGTAAATCTCCTTATTCGAACTTAAGTCCCCTTCATGAATTTCGAGTTGTAAGTCTTTTGCTTCTAGTACCGTAGACCAGGGAAGTGAAGTACCCTTTATCTACCCCTTTGTCACCTTTGTCACAGTCTGAAATAAAAAACCCGAGGTTTTAATGACGTCTACCACTGACGTCGGTACTTTAATTTTCTACGAATGAGGAACCTTCTTTTCAATACTGGTTGGATCTATCGTATGACTTTTCGTCTCTGTAATGAAACGGTTGTTTCCAGGCAGATCAGTTCCGATACCAAAAAGGTCACCAGTACATACCTACGTTCTCAACCTGACACTTTTTTCGACTCGCAGCTTCTGAACTACGAAAACTTCACACCACAACCTCTTCTGAGAACTCTCAGGGAACCTGACGTTCCTCCAGGTTGGTCAGGTAAGACTTCCTCTAGTCGGGACCCTAAAGAAACCTCCCTTACTACGATTTCGACTTTGAGGTCATGAAACCGGTGGAGTACGTTTCTCAACTGAGTAACCTTTTCTGAGACTACGACCCTTCCTAACCCCCGTCCTCCTCTTCCCCTACTGGCTCCTACTCTACCGACCTACCGTAGTGGTTGAACTACCTCCACTCAGACTCACTTGAGACCCTCAACCACCACCTGTCCCTCCGGACCGTACGACGTCAAGTACCCCAGCGTTTCTCAGTCTGTGCTGACTCACTGACTTGACTGACTGACTGAAAGAACAACTCCGTACACAAGAATCTGTGGTCCACGAATTTAATAAAAACACGAACACACTTCGTAAGAAGGGTCTTAAGTTTTCGAAGGATCCCGAAGAGAACAAGGGTATAAAACGGTCAATAATTCAGTACCTATTGGGTCACACCCCTCCAGTGTACACAAGCACGACAGGACACTTCTCCATGGTCCTTGTCCCTAAACGTAGGAAGTAAGTCTAGGGTTGACTTAAGTATTAAAACTAAAAGGTAATCAACCTGATTTATCAACTGAATCTAACTAATAAATCAACAGAGTAACGAAAAGAAATTTTCTGATGAACTGACTCCGGATCAAATATACACTAGACAAAACTAAAATTTTACACAATACTAAAAATCACCTGAACAGTATAATACGGTGACAGTCAAGTCAAGTCAACGAGTCAGCACAGGCTGAGACGCTGGGGTACTTGGCGTCGTGCGGTCCGGAGAGACAGGTAGTGGTTGAGGACCTCAAATGGGTTTGAGTGTATGTAACTCGGCCACTACGGTAGGTTTGTAGAGTAGGAGACAACAGGGGAAGAGGAGGACGGGAGTTAGAAAGGGTCGTAGTCCCAGAAAAGTTTACTCAGTAGAGAAGTGTAGTCCACCGGTTTCATAACCTAAAAGTCGAAGTTGTAGTCAGGAAGGTTACTTGTGGGTCCTGACTAGAGGAAATGCTACCTGACCAACCTAGAGGAACGTCAGGTTGCTGAGAGTTCTCAGAAGAGGTTGTGGTGTGAAGTTTTCGTAGTTAAGAAGTCGCGAGTCGAAAGAAGTGACAGGTTGAAAGTGTAGGTATGTACTGGTGACCTTTTTGATATCGGAACTGATCTACCTGGAAACAACCGATTCATTACAGAGACGAAAAATTATACGATAGATCCAACCAGTATTGAAAGGAAGATTCCTCATTCACAGAAAATTAAAGTACCGACGTCAGTGGTAGACGTCACTAAAACCTGGGTTCTTTTTATTGCAGACTGTGACAAAGGTGACAAAGGGGTAGATAAAGGGTACTTCACTTCCCTGGTCTACGGTACTAGAAGCAAAAGACTTACAACTCGAAATTCGGTTGAAAAAGTGAGAGGAGAAAGTGAAAGTAGTTCTCCGAGAAATCAAGAAGTGACAGACGGTATTCTCACCACGGTAGACGTATAGACTCGAATAACTAAAGAAGGCCGTTAGAACTAAGGTCGAACATGAAGAAGGTCGGGTCGCAAAGAGTACTACAGGAGACGTATATTCAATTTATTCGTCTCACTGTTATATGTCGGAACTACATGAGGAAAAGCATAAACCTTGGTCAGACAAGGTACAGGTCAAGATTGACAACGAAAGACTGGACGTATGTCCAAAGAGTTCTCCGTCAAGTCCACCAGACCATAAGGGTAGAGAAAGTCTTAAAAGGTGTTAAATAACACTAGGTGTATCAGGTTCCGAAACCGTATCAGTTATTTCGTCATTATCTACAAAAGACCTTGAGAGAACGAAACAGGTACTAGGTCGTCTACAACCGTTAAACTAGAGACCAAGGAGACGGAAAAGATTTTGGTCGAACTTTTAGACCTTCAAGTGTGAAGTACATAACGATTTCGGACCGAACCTCTTAAAACTCGTAATGAAATGATCGTACACTCTACTCACGTTAACACGTCATCAAACTCGTAAGAAAGCGTAACGGAAAGAAACCCTAACCTTACTTTTGACTGGAAAAGGTCAGGACACCGGTGACGACTCAAAGGGTTTAAACGACCGTATAACTCACGTCGTGAAAGTGTCGTAGTAGAAAGTCCTAAATTTTATCGAGTTGACCTTAAGGTAGTGGAGGTGATTGAAACAAAAATCACTACGAAGGATTCCGGGTGAACTGAAGTGTAAGGACCTACAGACCGAGATCTACTCACTAGTGTGGTAGCACTAATAGAACCAGTACTTCTAGAAAAAACATGTCAAGAAGACACATAAGAACGGTGGAGAAGAATTATAGAAGACGAAGACAATCCAGGTATGGTAAAGACAGGAAAAGACTCGGTAGAAACAGACTCTACAAGGGAACTATAGAGATTAAAAAAACTTCTCTAGAAATCAGAAAGGATAAGACAAGAAAAGGAGATAAAGAAACGTAACTAGCAACTCCTTCCGAAAGAATAGAGAGGAACGATAAGAAACCTTGAGACATAAGCCTACGAATATACAAAGGAAAAGAGGAACGAAAAACGAAAAGAAGAAAAGTGTCGAGAAACATTCCGGAGGAGTGTGACGGTAAAACGAAAAAACGTAAAGAAAAAAGACCCCTACCAGAACTAGGGACAGAGGACATGTCACAGTGCTTGGAGGTAGGTATCAAGTAGTCCGTGAGACAGATAGTCTAGATCAGGTAATTTAGATAAAGAGTGAAGGTGACATATTAGTATTTCTTAAACTAAATCCAGTATGGACTTACCAGATCACCAAAAGGGGTGAAAGAAGTTAAAATCAGACTTAAACCGTTATTCCTCGAGTATTAGACTCGGTGTCAGTCGAGGGCCAGAACAAAAACGACTGACATACTCGAAGAGGTAGCACCGACGTTTCTTATATTAGTCAGACTAAAGCCACAACTGGTAGGCCACTACAGGTACACATCTCAGTAGAGAACACAACAACCTTCTCCTACAAACGGTACTGGTCACGTAAGAGAACCGTCTTGAGATAATCGTAAACGGGACGAAGTAAGATATAAGGTTCCGGTTCAAACGGACAATGAGGTACATAAAGAACTAAGGACAAAAACGTAAGGTCAGGTTATTACTTTTCCTGTAGAAAAAAACACAATCAAGATTTTCAGAACATCCAGAAGTATCTTGACAAGTCGAAGGAGTCGTAACGACCAGTCCCGTATCCGAATCTAATGGCACTATAACTTACCAAACGGAACCTTTACTTGTCTTACGGTGACAGTGGTGTCAGATTAAAATATCGTAAAGGTAACACGACTTTCATTTAAAACTAGGACAATAGAGTTAAAAATTGAAGAGAAAACACCCTGAGGGTAGACTAAACTCACAAATGGCCACCGAGTCTACCATTTCTAAGACGGACATTACGTCCTATGGACCCAAACTAGGGACCTAGCCTTTCTAGAGGACCTCTTCCCTTACCGTTGGGTGAGATCATAAGAACGGACCTCTTAAGGTACCTGTCTCCTCGGACCGCCCGATGTCAGGTACCCCAGTGTTTCTCAACCTGTGTCGACTCACTGATTGTGTGTGGGGAGACGATACTTTCGGACTAAGATTTTGACTTTCTCCTTCTTTGGTAATTTTTTTTTTACTAGAAAGTCAAAATAGTATGTGACATAGTATGTCACAAGAGACACAGTCGGTGACAAGACTTCACGGGACACTTACAGTTTACGAATCACTGTTAGTTGAATAAATAATCAAGTAATTAAGGAATATTGTGAGAAACTCTGTCATGAGCATAATAAATATAAAAGGTTTACTCCTGTGTCTTCATATCTTTTCAATTCATAACAGTGCCACGATCATTACCACTTCAGTCCCTAGTTTTGTACGACGACACTTATAAAACTTCGTGGACTACTCTGGTCTTTCCTCATCCTCCTCGTCCTCGGTCGGCCCTAAGTCTCGGAGTCTTTCTCCTTCGAGCACGGGAGGTCCTTTCTCAGTGTCGGAAATCATTCGGGACAACGAACCACGGAGTCACATTCAATAACTTCTTCAGTCTATTTAGGTAGGATCACCAGATACGTCGTCACGAATAGTGGATCTTAAACAGTGAAATAAGTGAGAGGGAAAATGGAACCACAGTATCCCTCGCTTTGAACAAAAGTACCTTAATTGAAACCGAATGCTTGACCTGGGCTTTCTCCATCCCGCAACACGATCCCCAAGGAATGGCTCTCCCTACAAACAATCCACCAACCTCCATCCCACACAAGACCAGTTTTCCAGGAATCACTCTTAGACTCCACGGACCGAACCACAGTAGACGTCCTTCTTGGCCCGGGTCAGGTGACGGGACACAGGACGGGAACCAGACCAGGGTAGTGGGAAGAGAACGTACACAAATACGACACTGCGAATCCCCAGACGGGTAACTGCAACGAATGAGACTTCGGACCCTGGGGAAGAAACAAATCCCCACTAGAGAACTAGAGAGTCCCATGATCTAAAGAGCCCTCCGTTCGGGTATTACTATCATCTCATTAACTCAAGTCGACGGTTAGTCTTTATTTTACAAACCTTTACCCTCTTAGACTTTTTACGGTTGACACCATTATTAAGGTAAAATCGGAGTTTCCCTTTTAACGGTGAGATCAAAAATGAATCGTAAGAGGACACAGAAGTCCCGTGTGTTTCCAATACCTCCTTAACTCATCATCATATTTGTTCCTCTGGGGGGGGGGGGAAGGACCCACACACAAGTGTAAATATAAATTATTTATGATTAACTAATCACGTAAGACCATCCTATTAAACTGGGAAGGATGAATTAGACATTACATGAACCGTAAGTTATCAACGAAAAACGAGTAAAGTTTATATGACCGAAACCCAAGAAAAAAAAAATCAATCGGCCCCGATGGTAGAAAAGTGAGATAGTCCATATCGGGAGTAGAACGACAACCGTCTAAAAGTAACCAACTCCCGTGGAATTGAACAGTTTCTAGTGTTCTTGAACGAGTCCTCCCTTAGTCTGTCATACACCTTACGTCCCAATAGACAGTCTTGACAACCTTACATAACTTTGAACCTTTCGACGATTTGAACTTTGAGGTGACGAAAAAAAGAAGGAACGTGGTCGAGGACACCCAAAAACCCAATGTATGAACTTTTCGTTTGATACCTAAATCCTGAGATGTAGCTACTCTTGTATCCATTTATTAAAGACAGGTAATCAAAATATTTAAGTTGTTGTCCTTGTTGTAAACTTGGGTACAACTCAGGACCCACGACTCTTATGGACTTTACATTATTTTTAGGAAAAAGGGACTAGTCACTAAAGAATCAGACTGAACAGACAAGAACACAACTAGTCGAAGAAAGAAAGTTTGAGTACTCGATCCGTAGTTTGAATCGGTGTAAAACATCTCTATTCATTGTGACTACTACTGAACTGAACCATCTCTCCGGAAAAAAAGAGCACCAATACGTTGGAGACAGGATTCTGGTATCCTTAGGTACCATAACCCAGTCACCGTCTCAGTCTTGGCGGTTCGTAAGACTTTGAAAGAATAGTTTTTTTTTTTTTTTTTTTCTATTAACCGAGACATGAGAGGAACATCGAGAGTCTCCCAAACACAGACAAGCTTAGTATCAAACCAGGATGCAAACGATCTTGGAAGTTCAGGATCCACAACTCAGAACCGGACTGGGCCCCTCGTCGTCTCGACTCGAAACCCTTGGTCTTCTCCCTGTTAAGGCCTCACACTACCTGTGGAGAACAATCCCCTACCACACCAAACCCACTACGACCCTTCGAGACACCCTTGACACCCGACTCCAAAATCGTAAACAAACAGGGAGACTCAAACGTATACATACTTTATCAAGAAAGTCCCAAACACGGAATCAATAAATCTCCCTGTAAGAGACTATTCACCGGAAGGGACTACCGAATCTGTCATTTCTTAGGTAACCGTTACGTCCTCTGGACACAAGGTAGGGACCCAACCCTTCTAGGGAACCTCTTCCCTTACTGATGGGTGAGGTCATAAGAGCGGACGTCTTAGGGTACCTGTCTCCTCGGACCACCCAATGTCGGGTACTCCAACGTTTCTCAGTTTGTACTGACTCACTGATTGTGAAACTGAAAAGAGACCATTCATCTTACCCAGTCCACGGACCGACTTCTATGAAAGAGCCAGAGACAGGGATGTGTCTACGTCAAAGCTCATTGTGGTTTCCGGTTACGTCGTATATCCTAATTCAAATTGAGGGGTGAGGAACTTCACCCGAAAGAAATAGTCGAGACACTCTAAGGAGGATCTAGTACGACAAATTCGAACCTCGATAATGTTACATGAATGACACGTCAACGTGACCGGTGGAGATATAACGGGACACCAAATTTACCCTACTTTGATCTCGTGACACATATCAAAGACCACGAACCGTCAAGACACCTATCGAGGAGGACGGTGTAAAGTTGGGGTCTACCGGGACAAAGAACCAAGGAAAACCAGACATGTTGAATTGACGGAAGGACGACGACGACGACGATTCAGTGAAGTCAGCACAGGCTGAGACACGCTGGGGTATCTGTCGTCGGGTGGTCCGAGGGGGTAGGGACCCTAAGAGGTCCGTTCATGTGACCTCACCCAACGGTAAAGGAAGAGGTTACGTACTTCCACTTTTCAGTTTCACTTCAACGAGTCAGCACGGGTTGAGAATGCACAAATTTTTGAATGTAAAAATTTAACAAACATCTCCATTCCTTCGATGGGTAAAGAAAGACAAAAGGTAGAACAGACCATATTGTACGGACAGAGTCTGTCCCTTGCAACTCGTTTCTGTCGTAACCACCATCCCGGTTCAGACACTACACATAAGTGAAAATTGGAAAGTCCACAGGAAAAAAAGGGGGGGGTCGACACTAAAGCCTCTTTAAAAACTTCGACTTTTCTTGAAGTCATTTAGAAATTCTTGTCAGACGAATAAAATATATACATCGGATCTTACAAATTCAGTCAAAATGCTTCATGACACTCCTCAAGTAACTTTCTTCGTTATGTCAAAAGACTGAATTAAAAGACCACAAAGAAGTAGGTTTTTTCATATTGTATCTCGGAATAATTTTTTGATTCCTGTGTCTGAACGCTGTCTACGGAAAGACCCAGTCTCGTGGGATACGATGACGTCACTTACCCCCACCTCTATCTCGACAAACTATAGTTCATTGACGTTTCTCGAAATGTCAAACTAGAGTAAGACACGACAGCTCATTACGACTCAGTCTGAATTGTTCCTAAAGGTCACATACACATAGTCTTTACAACCATTTTAGGGGTATTTACTATCAATACCTTGTACAATTAAATAATATGTTATAAAAGGGGTTTTAAGAACTTAAGAAGGAACCAAATTAAAGGTTTGTCTTCGGTTTTCATTTTTACTAGGATGAATTCTAACATGACTACTAGGACAAACAAATATTATCTTTATTTTATGATATAGGATAATACGATTCTAGTTAATTCTCAAGTTCTCAGTGTAAAAGTGGTCCAAAACACACACACACACATACACACACACACACGCGCGCACACACGTGCACACTTTAACACAGGGGGAGGGAACTGTAGAACTTACCACAAGACCAATCCCGTACAGACATTGTAAACATTCTCTTTGTTTGGTAAGGAATCCAATCGTATTCAGTTCCATCACGGAAAACACCAAAAGGTATACAAAGGTTCCTTATAAAGAACTGTCAAAGATTTACTGGGGGTGGGGGGAGAGGAACTCTACTTACAAGATTCTTTGTTCGACATATCAGAAACTGATCTTGTGTCCCTCTCTCGACATTCGAAAAACTGTTAAAAACTGACCCCCTCACACTGAAGTGTCCAACACGTATTAGAGACAACCGTAAACCAACGTACAACACCGTCTAACTACAATCACCACGTAGTAAAGTTCCTACTACTCCAAAAAAAGGGTGGGTGGAGTAACGACTGTACATTTTACTAAATTTACAATACCGTAGAAGCATATACCTCTACCCTCTACTCTTTCTCTTCAAGTGTCAGAAAGTCCGGTGTTCACCAGGAACTCGACACTAATTTCCGACAAATAAAAACATCAACAGACACGTCTTTGTGGTCTTATCGACAACCGTAACCCTCGACATCAGACAGTTCCACGAAGACATAAATCTTCCGTAAAGATTCGTAGTGATCGTCGTGTCTGTGCATCCATCACCCTTCTTTGGATTTTTCCGTTGTGGGGTCACCACCAACGACATCGTAGAATCATAGAACATAACGAACAAAATAAGGAAAGAAGTAATCGTAAATCGGGGTTTCTGTTTCCGGTACAAGGACCTGGGAGACTCACGGGTTCTTTACAAACATAGTAAGAACCTTTAAATGGGGAGTGAAGTAGTCCATTACCCTACTAATGGATGAGTCGAAACTACACTTTATACAATAAACTAGTAGTCAACTCTATGGTACCAAGACTAAAGTAACCAGACTTCACACCCTGGGTCCATACCCCTAAAAAATTTTCGAGGGTTCTACTAAGACAACCCGTCGACTTCAACTCTACATAAAAAGAATCTTTTGTGTTTCTCCACATATTTCGTTACTAGATAAAATGTATATGAGTGATGACCTGTCAAAATCTTTTCGACAAACATCGAATAAGGATAACAATCAAACTTGATGGTACTCCTTTAGATGAAATTACCAATTCAAGTAATGGACAAGTGTAAATCCGTTTATAGAGATTCTATGGATCTTCCATAAACATTCTTTTAATTTTAAATTCGTGTTGACTGGGTAGACTTATTTGTTTTTTAGTTCGTGAACGACGAGTGGTCCGTGTGAGAAGTACGGACCGGAAGCCCAGAGGCGGGACGCCCCAGTCCACGGAATCCATTGCCGTCCGAACAACAAATATAGTACCTTTGGGAGTCACCCGGAAAGGAATGGGGGCCAGCACCTCCTAACACAGTCGGGCCAAACAAAGAGGGCGAGGTCACGACCGTACTAACCCTTACGCAATTTACTAAGTCAAATCCGGGGTTTATCACATTTTACTTTCGGTCACGAGATTGGTGACTGAGACTTTTATACACCTAATCCCCTGAATCGTGTCCCCTATCCCTCCCACAACCCCCCTCCCCCTATACTAAATTTTAGTAAGCAAAATGAAAGATTTTAATGGGAAGAAAGAGAGAAGATTGTATTGTAGAGAGAATTTTTCCTCGAATTTTGAAGTTATACACTTCCGTTCTGTGAAGTTTTCGCATCTATTACTTTTTCTTCTGAAAAGGAGCAAACACTACCGTTAAAGTAAGGGGTCATAAAGGTAAGGTCCATCGGACACACTTTGAAAGAACATTTAGGACGGTCTTAACCGATACATAAGTCCGTCCCGTGGATCCTACCCTATACACCTAATGTAAATCCAATGTGATACTTACTGAGGATGGGGGTCGGGGGGGGGAGGGCTGAGACGAGACATACGTCTTATTCATATGTGACGGAAATTTTGTGTTGTTTTATCCAAGTGTGAGTTACACAACACGATAGGAGACAGAAGAGGTAAATTATCATACATATTACCGTTGAAACGGTTAACAAAAATTTACCACTTCCCACACCGGTATAACGGTTTAATGGGAAATTTACCACCATGCGACCCTGGAGAGACCATCAGGTCACCAATTCTTAGACGGAAGGTCACGTTCCCTACACTCAAGTTAGGAACCAAACCCCGCTCGGACGTTTTGATCTCTCTTCGGGCACGGAGTCACTTTTTAGGACGTACGACATTGATCCTGGGTAGTATCGGTTTTTATTCATACAAAATTTTTTGCCATGACTAAATGCAATGGTTGCTACATGTATGAACAAAGGAAGGGGGATAAGAAAGGTTGAAACGTATAATAGTTTACAAACCGTTAACAAACTATTTTAAGAGTAAGGTTTTTACAAAATTCATTAATAAGATGTCAATTTTATGTATTAAAAAAGTATTGTAATTTTTTTACAAAATTCACTGATGACACACAAGAGACGACCTTTTCTTGTCATTTAGTCTTTGTATAAAGGACGACAATATCTTCGGATACCAAATAACTCTCCCTCCCTGTCTTTTCATTCGTTTAGTGTTAAGTGTTAATGACATACGTATTGAAATAGAACCTTTGTTTCCCCGTTGACATCATTAGACACATCAAATTAAATTTCGAATTTTACGATGCATTCATCCGGAATAACTACGAATACAACGACGCCACAAAAAGAATGGACATGACACAAAAGGTAAACTAAAGAAGAACGTGGAAGATTCATTGGAATAGAGGTTTAAATTCTCGGAAAGGAAAGGGAGGTCTGTGTAACTTATTTATCGTCTATAGGACAGAAATCTCTGAGAAGATTTTTGAAAAGACTTTACTACGGTAAAAATAAGAAGATAAAATCCTCCCCCTGATTGTATGTCACACAACCTTTCCACTCTTTACAGGTTATCAAACTTCGTTTTCAAATATCTCCTTGAAGGAACCACCGGGTCACCGATTCTATGAGGTACAAGGGTTATGTCTCCCAGGTCCAATCTAGGGACCAGTCCCTTGATCTAGAATGTGCGACGTTAATTTTTTTTTTTTTTGTTTTTTTTGTTTTTTTTGGTGTACGACGTTGACTCTGGACTACGTCGGTTTATTTTTTATTCATTTATAAATTTTTTAAAACATCTTTCGGACACAAAATTGATTTAGCGTAAAATATTAAAACATAGTACCGACAACCAGAAATTAGTAACACTGAGACCTACCTCCAGTTCAACACCCCATCTTTTACGAGGATCAATAATGCATGCAGTGTAGAATTCCAGACTACGATAAAAAGACTAGACAGTTGAATGGATTGGGACAACATACGTTTACGAATTTCAGAGTCCGTCACACGTCACGGACAGGTCAACACTAGTGTACTTCAACAGGGGAAGACCACTTGTGGGGACGGAAGAAAACGTAAATTTGAGGCGAGGGAAAGATCTTAGACCAATTCCTCGACTGACACTTTTGACCTCCCATTTAACCATTATTACAGGACGGAGACCGCTAATTAAAAGGAAAAGATGTGGGAAAGTCTCTATCTCTGATAACTTCAAATTTCCCTTCTTTTCCTACCACCACCACCAAATCAACGACTCAACACAGGCTTAGAATGCTGGGGTACCTGACATCGCACGGTCCTAGGAGACAGGTACCCTAAGAGGTCCGTCCCTATGACCTCACCCAACGGTAAAGGATGAGGACTTCTCTTCCTATTTTCGAATCATAAACTTAAACGGTCGAAAAGGTCTAGACGTCACTTCTTTCTTGGTACCGGTTTAGTTACACGAACCATAAATGACACTCAAGGGAATCCACTCAGTGAAGAGAATAAAGAAAAGGAAGATTCCGAAAAAAAAAAAAAAAAAAAATCGTAGACAAAAGTCGGACAGAAGTCAAAACCAATTTAATAAAAAGTAAAAATTGAGAATTCATAAATCCTTTAACTAAGAAATTCTAAACAAAGACTTGATTATGACATCCTATCCTTAGGTCCTGACCTCAAACGAGGGGTCCCGGTACTTACGAAACAAGTCCAACTTCACAGATAAAAAAGGAGAGACATCAGAAGAAGGTGGAAGACTTTACTTCCCTGATCTGAGTCACTCGAGGTAGAAAAGGTAAGTCGAGTCGTCAAGGCACGTGCATAGTGTAGACACACAGACAGAACTTAGAAGTTTTTCGTCATACACCGTCGTCCACACGTGAGACTTGTAGATTATTGAATTCCTAAAAATATGTTGACCAAAATAGTTAGTCACCAACTCATAGGAGAGTGACCGTCCACGTCCCCACGAGTAAAAGGTACGCCTCCACCTCTCTAACAGTAAGCGGACTCACATCCTTTACAAGAGTATAATCGGGAGAAACCTTGAACCCCGATACACTAAGAACCAGACAGACAAGGAACCGTTTTCCGCGGGGAAGCGGTCGTACGTAAATTTACACACGAATGGGGAAATGAAGACAAATAATTTCAAGACAAAACCGATTTGGTTGAAACACGACGCACAAAATGAGTACAGTAAATCAACTTTACTTTCACCTTGTAGTAAAGGATGCCGGGGTCACCGTGGGGTGAGGTCACGAGAACGGACCTCTTAGGGTTCCTGCCTCCTCGACCCACCCGACGTCAGTCAGGTACCCCAGCGATTCTCAGCCCGTGCTGACTCACTGAAGGGAAAGTGAAAAGTGAAAGTACGTAACCTCTTCCTTTACCGTTGGGTGAGGTCACAAGTACGGACCTCTTAGGGTCCCTGCCCCCTCGGACCACCCAACGGCAGACACCCTAGTGTGTCTCAGTCTGTGCTGACTTCGTTGAATCGTCGTCGTACTACCGCATCCCCCGGTCAACTTCTACACTTGTAACACCCAGTTCAATTACAAGTATATGGACGAAAGTCGAGGTAATTAGGCAGTAGAAAGAAATTTTCAAACTAAGTCCTAAATAAAGTCGTTTAGGAGTGTAATATTTTGAGCCCGAGAATAAAACGAGTAACTACCAATTTTTACCTGGAACGGAACGTAGACAAAACTTACTAACCCAAAACACAAAACGAAATGTTTCCGTTTCACTAAAACTCCCAACTTTCGACTAGAAAAAAAAAGAACCAAAGACGTCTAAACCTTTTATTACTAAAAAAAAATTTCCAGTTAATAATAAAAGAAATAGTGTGGTTCCTTTTCTCTAGTGGAAATCCTTGACGACCAAATTTAGTAGAAGGAACTTTTCAATCAAAACAGAACAAAGTAGGTTTTTACCTCCTTTAATTAGGTGTGGGAGTATCCAAGTAATATTTCAAGTCAACTCTATTACTACACTTCTGACTTTTAATCTGAATACTCTTTAACTCAATTAGATCCTAATGAATAGTCACAAAGGCATTGGATTTTAAATTTTCCACAAAACAGATGGTCGAACGACGGACACGAGTCAATTAGGTTCTCCGAGACGAAAAGTCGTTTCCCTCTTTCTAAGTAAAAGAAAAAAAAACCACCTTTACTTTGTAAGAGAGAAGATCGACGATGTCATTTACTCATTGTACAAAAACTTTGATGACACTAAAACTTAATCGGTAAATTTGTAGTCTATATAAGAAAAGTCCAACTCATCGTATGAAACATAATAATACTAAACATTGGTCAAACATTTTGAACTTCATGTCCTGTTTTATTCTCCATAATTATACGGTACACGGACACGGACAAAATTTCTAATTTAGACTCTTCATAAAACTTATAAAAACTTCAAAGGGGGAGGGGCAGACACACACACACTTCAACATACTTTACCCGAAACACGACAGTGAACAATAGATATAAACCGACTATGGATACATTTTCCTTCACCCCTGGAGTACGACTTATACACAAAGGATGAGTATTTATCCCTAGTCACCGACGTAAGAAACCTCTTAGACGTTTCTCAAAAATACCGGTGAAATGAAAGTAAGACCATAACGGAGACAACTTACTCGTACACCTTCGAACTGTAGCACTAAGTAGAAGACTAAAACGTCATTAAGTTTCACCTCGACTTCGTAATACTCTTAGTACGGTCAAAAGAATTCCAAACTGTGTAGATAGAATTAACTGTCATAACAAGATTTCTAAGTGGTCCTTTGTGTGTGTGTGTGTGTGTGTCTCGGTCACCCTGTAGACTTCCCTGAACCGACGGAAGACAAGAAAAGGACAGAGGAGGGAAACAAAAGGTCTACGTAGTCGTCTACCGACAGGTTTCGAGATTTAAACATGGAACATACTGGAAATCGGACCTCTTTCCGTCTAGAGAAGACTCTCATTTGAAGGTCCGGTAGCGGTCATCCCCAAAACAACAGTATTTATTTACCTCCAGAAACCGACAAGAAAGAGTCCAAATACATCGCATCCGAAAGGACACTGACGGTGTCTAAATTTCTACTCAACTTTGACCTCTTGTAAGATACCATAAAGGACTCAGGACGTCACACTCTCTTATATCTTCGAAGTCATACGAAGAACGACTCTCGACCGAAACTTTCTTCGAAACTCCGACGGGTCCTCTGTTCCGTAACAGAACCTCAGTCCGTCTGAACCCAAACCCAAGACGGAGACGACACACGATCGTCTGGAATGGAGTATCTCGACAATCGTAACTTACTCCGGTATCCATATCGTCGTCGGGTCTTGGCTAGTCTACATTACCCACGAGTCATTCACCAAGTACCAAGGAGGATTCTCGAGTAAGAATTTAGAGACGTAAATTCTTGTCCTCCGAGTCCTGCTTGGTTCCCTTCCTTGGAACACACGATGGTTCGTCTCTTAGTCTTTTTCTTAGTGTACTTATTAAAATAATCGAGGAAATAGTAGGTAGCACATTAGGTAACGGAATCCGGGAAAAGTTGATAACATTAGGTCGGTTCCCTCTTACATCCAACAGAATTTAATCACCGAACGGGAACAACCACTCTTGAGTAAAATACCCCTCTTTAGTATATCCAATGTATACGGGTATCTGCTTTCTGGATTTCCACTTACTTCCTTTAACTACACAAGTAGGGTATCCTCTCTTTTATTTGGGTTGGAGAAGGGAAGGACGGTGGTCCGACGTCCCAACTGACAGTTACCCTTCAGAACAGAACACAGACACAACTCAGAATTACTTCACGCCATTCCGATAGTCACAATCCAAAGGGTCCACAGAGTGATCACTTCTTAAGTGGACGGTTCGTCTTCTGCGTCCAAGCTAGGGACCCAACCCTTCTAGGGGACCTCTCCCTTTATAGTTGGTCATAAGAAAGAACCTCTTAGGGTACCTGTCTCCTCGGACCACCCGATGTCAGGTGCCCCAGCGTTCTCAGTCTGTACTGAATCGGTGATTTATCGTTGTTGTTCCCACAGTTCCAACCAGACTGGTATTTCGATTTAACGAAGACTCATACTACAAAGTAACACTCTACTATCCTTTTCAACCTTTTTCATTCACCCCAACAACTCCTACGAATCCTCAGGAACTCCTTTTGCACAGTGGTGCAGCGGCCGACACGGACGGACTACCTCGGACACAAGGCTCCCACCACCTATTTCGTGCCACTCGCAAAAGGAAGGAGTCACGACATAAGACCAGGGAGGGGTGACAACCGGGGTGGGAAGATTTCTTTCGAGACATCTACCGTCACCCTCTTTTAATCAGACTACATCAGACCTCTTTTAAACACAGGACGAGACGAAAGGGGTCGAAACTTTTTAGAGTTTACGTTCCGGTTTGTTACTTAATAATGATCTCCTTTGACCATGATAATTACAGTACATTCCTCTTTCGGGTAAAACTCATCTTTGTCTTCCTGCAAATACTCCCCTTTCAACCGACCAAAACCGTTTTGACTCGTCATTCTTTGAAGTGATACTAATAAGGCAAATTAAAAAATCTTCCTTAGAAGGTTGACTATCCTTCAACAGATCATTAATCGTATCATCGGTAATTGTTTTCAGACGAAGCTGGACCTCGTCGTCCCCTCCCTTCCCCACTCCATACATTTAAAACACGTCTGGCCCAACATATCGTCCTTTCATGCGCGTCACTCAAAGGTACAATCTAGTCGGGGAAATCTTACATGTCTACGGTCCCCGACATCCACCTACCTCCGCAATCCCAACACATACTAGACCGTCGTGAAACTTTTGACGTACAAACCCCAAGAATAAAGATCAACGTCGACTTAGACTAAAACTCTCAAATTAGAGAAACTGAGTTTGATCCCTATTCTTAATCTGTAAACTAGAGTACGTAGAATACGTTATACGTCTTTCGGTTCACGAAGGAGTCGAAGCTACACTAGACCCAGGGACGACCAGAAACTAAGATCAAACACACGTCACTACTCGACCATGGAAGCACTACTACCCTAGAAGGACATATCGACTCCCCGAGGACGTCTTGTGACGTCACCCAAATACTTGGTCGGGCTCAGGACGAACGGGATCGCCCGACCTTCAACCGAAATCCACCGGTTACCCAAACAATGACCGACATCAATCCGTCCATCCGAATCGAGAAAATTAATAAGTACGGTGAAACCCTTTCGTATTCGACTGATAAGTCTCGAGACCCCGGACCTAAACCCATCCTTAAGAAACCGATCCGGTCGACGTCCTAATCGTACTTACACTATGATTAGGGACCCGGCCAGGGAGGCTCGTCGTGTGAGTGTACGAACAAAAAGGGTAGTTTCAAGTGTCCGTGTACGAGCCCTCACGACTCACCCGAGACCGTGAATGATAGATCCGACACGCCAACACCGGTTCCTCCAAACCTCGTACACAGTCATAGGTTCTATCTAGTGTCTACGACGGATCTTCCACAAGGATGTAACGTACAGAGACCTCCGTGACCTTAACATACCGAAACTAAAGAAATGAGTCTTTTTCTGTTTATAGTGTACTAATATGAACATACACCCTATATATTACTGTGATTACTCAAATACTTTGCTTCTGAGTATCTGCATCTTTAGTCTGAACACCAATGACTTCCCCTTTCCCAACTCCCTTCTTATTTAATCCTCAAACCCTAATTGTCTGTTTGATGATACATATTGTATTTATTTGTTGTTCCAGGATGACATATCGTATCCCTTGAAATAAGTTATAGGACATTATTTGGAATTACCTTTTCTTATATTTTTTCTTATATATATGTATATTAACTTAGTGAAACGATTTGATTAGTGAAAAGACCCTGGATTCTGTTGTGACATTTAGTTGGTACAGCAACGAATCAGCGATTCAGTATAGGCTGAGAACGCTGGAACACCTGACAACGGACGGTCCGAGGAGACAGGTACCCTAAAGGATCCGTTCTTGTGGTCTCACTCAACGGTACTGGGTCCCTAACTTGGGTGCAGAGGACGAACCGTCCGCCTAAGAATTGGTGACTCGGTGGTCCCTACGAGGCTTAGTTGGTATGAATTTTTTTTATTTTTTCGGTACTGATCACTACCACGTAACACATTTCCACTAATTTTTCTCTGCGCACCCTATTCACCCGACAAAATCTGATAGGGAGAACTTATATCTAAAAGGTCGTAAAATTAAAACAAGTAACACCCTAGCTCTCCATATCGAACAACCCTGACTGTCTTGACTTTCTATTAAATTGTTTAACTTGTTGTTTAACAATTGTTGTTTAACGACTGGAGTCGTTCGGGGACACTATGAGATCCTAAAACAACACGACGAACTAACCTCAATCTCCCTCGAACTGACAAAGGACAGATCTTTATTCGGGCCCACGGCTCTGAACTACTCCGACGGTGGTGCACGAAGAAGGTCGGTGACCTCAGGGTCCTAACGGGGGAGGTGCAAGGGAAGGGAGGTGAGAACGTCATAAGGTCACACATGCTTTTCACAGGGATGGTGGTCTTCTGGACAAACCAAAAAAAAGAAGGGGAGAGTAGAAAAAGTCACTTCTGAAAAAGAGGTCGTCTTTCGCGGCACGTCATGACGTCAGGGTATGAACTATTTAAGACTAGAAAGGGACGACGGACTGGGGCAATGTCTGGATCACATTTTCAATCCTTGACTTGCGGTGGACGACATGGGACAGAGCCTTAAAGTGACCGAATAGCAAGTAGACAAGTTCAATGTCAAATCATATCTATGAGAACAATCCACTCACCCGACGGTCTGAAGAAAAAAAAGGACGGAATGACAGGAAAGTCGAAACCTGAGAAGTCTCAAATCGATCGGTTACCCTTGCTCTCCCACTTCCCCGAGGTGAAGAAACGGTCGAATCGAGTCTTCACTACATATAGTGAAGGCGATCAACAGAGACCACGACTCTTTATACTCTACGTTTCTCGGATCCTTTATCACGGTACCAATCTTTGGGTAAAGGGTCACTGTTCAACTGCCATACTTCTCCTTCATTCGTAGGACCACCTGTCCAGTAGGGGACACCGGTGTAAATATGTAAGGTTCTTAGATCTGACCTGATCTAAGGTTCTTAGATCATAAACCTATAACACCCTGATCCATAATCTATACGGTGATACATAGAGTCTACCCTAGGTTAACATTTGCAGAACCCTATGTAAAATGATGGACGGTACGGACAAACGTATCGAGAAACATTTCTAGGTCACTTTCTCTTACTCTCATGTGACCGTTCTCCTCTGCCTGAGATCGACGGTTCGTCACCTTACTACTGTCACTCACTCGGGAGAAACACCACTTTTTCTACGGGACCGGGTCGTTTCTATTGTGATTGAAGTACTTTGGAAGGGATTAAACGACGTCCAGTGACCTAACTAAATCACGACGAAAAGACTTTTGTCTATTTAGAAATAGTACGGAAAAATATAAGACAACCAAACCGACTTTAAGAAACATTAAGATCACCGTTACTCTTGTCGATTCTGTAGTCCCAGGTTATTATTTTTAGGGTCTAAGTTCGTCAACTTTGTTTTTCACTAGGTCATCAGGGGAAACAGGTAAGAAGTAGTGTAGATACTCTTAGTATATCACCAGGAATTTATAGTAATAGAAAACCGACAAAGAACCCACACAGATAACTTTGTCCCGTTAAATTCTGGTAAATGAGTCAAGACTTGGAGAGTATGTACAAGATTTTCTGTGATTTTATATACTCCTCCTTTTTAGGTCTCGGAAATACTTTACATATGAACTTTGTTCTCTCTACAAGAGGAAGTTAAACCGGTATTGTTTACTTTCTCTTAATGTACCTGTACAACCCTCCACAAAAGTCACTTTAAACGGGAACTTCAAACAGAAGAGAGAAGAATCACGGTTTTACTCTTCCGTCCTACGGGTTTACGATCGTAAACTGTGTAATTTTCCCTTCAAACCGATCTGTTACCCTTTACACAAGTTTACTCTGGTGTGTCTGCAATCCCTCTCACTCTGGCGGACAAGTCGTAACCCAAAGTTATCTTATTTATCTTTTACCACAGTACTACGGCTAAGTAGAAGGAAGACCCGTGTCAGTAACTCTTTAGTCTTCATCGACCGGTCGAAGGAGAACATAGATCTTCGTCTTCCCTGTCTGAGTCCCCACGTCCTCGGTATGTCAATTGAATGCACCCACTACGTCCGAACCTCCTCTCCCGTCCCCTCTCTAGTTCCGAAACCTCCTTCCCTCTCTTTCATCCGAAATCTGCCTCTACGTCGCGGTCACAACGGTCTAGAAATCTAAAAAAACCTCTCTCTACGCATGACACATCCAATCACTTTCAACTATACGTACAGAACAAACAGGCCCCACGACGACCTGACACCGAAGGTTAAATCACCGTCCTTTACGGTAGAAACGGAGACCCGTGTCCTACCTGTCCCTCCGAGGGACGAAATCGTCGCATAACAGGTTCATTTTCCGAGTCACAAACGTCAGCACTAGAGTCCCACGATTACAATAAGACGTACATATTTAAGTATCCCGACATACCTCTTAGACGATAATAAACTATGAGGAAGTATTTGACTTTTAAATAAATGAAATATCCTTACAGTATTAGTAGTCAAAGGATGTATATTCAAAGATCATGAACTCTAACCCTTTAGTCATTATTTCTTCCAAATAAACCCTAAATCTTTTCCGTCTCCTTGGTCTCTAATTTAACGGTTGTACGAAACCTAGTAGCTTTTTCGTTCTCTCAAGGTCTTTTTGTAGATGAAGACGAAATAACTGATGCGGTTTCGAAAACTGACACCTAGTGTTGTTTGACACCTTCTAAGGAATTCTTTACCCTTATGGTCTGGTGGACTGGACGGAGGACTCTTTAGACATACGTCCAGTTCTTCGTTGTCAATCTTGACCTGTACCTTGTTGTCTGATCAAAGTTTATCCTTTTCCTCATGCAGTTCCGACATATAACAGTGGGACGAATAAATTGAATATATGTCTCATGTAGTACTCTTTACGACCCGACCTACTTCGTGTTCGAACCTTACTTCTGACGGCCTTCTTTAGAGTTATTGGAGTCTATACGTTTACTGCGGTGGGAATACGTCTTTCGTTTGATTTCTCGGAGAACTACTTTCACTTTCTCCTCTCACTTTTTCAACCGAATTTCGAGTTGTAAGTCTTTTGATTCTAGTACCGTAGGTCAGGGTAGTGAAGTACCCTTTATCTACCCCTTTGTCACCTTTATCACCGACTGAAATAAAAACCCCCGAGGTTTTAGTGACGTCTACCACTGACGTCGGTACTTTAATTTTCTACGAACGAAGAACTTCTTTTCGACACTGGTTGGATCTGTTGTATAATTTTTTGTCTCTGTAATGAAACGGTTGTTTCCAGGTAGATCAGTTTCGACACCAAAAAGATTATCAGTACAATGCCTACACTCTCAACTTGATATTTCTTTCGACTCGCGGTTTCTTAACTACCAAAACTTAACACCACAACCTCTTCTGAGAACTCTCAGGGAACGTGACGTCCTCGAGGTTAGTCAGATAGGATTTTTTTAAGTCAGGACTTATAAGTAACCTTCCTGACTACGACTTCGACTTTGAGGTTGTTAAACCGGAGGACTACGTCTCTCGACTGAGTAAACTTTTCTGGGACTACGATCCTTTCTAACTTCCGTCCTCCTCTCCCCCTACTGTCTCCCACTCTACCAACCTACCGTAGTGGTTGAGTTACCTGCGCGTAAACGCGTTCGAGACCCCCAACCACTATGTGTCCTTTCGGACCACACGAAGTCAGACACCACGACGTCTCAGCTAGTGATGAATGACTGACTAAACCCTAACTTTCGCATTGGTCAAATATTAAATAAGTCAATAACTTTCATTTTAATTTTTGTTTAAGAACTGACCAGATAGTTTATCTAACTTAAGACAAATTAAGAAACACACTCAACGGTATCGATTAAATTCACAAGATCCTGATTATAGGCATAGAAAAATCCTCTAAACCGTAAATCTTCTTTTTTCAAGGAATCACATCTTTTTCTGTACTGGTACATTTTACACCTTTAACTGTTTCTATTTATATTAATCTTTCTTTGATCCTCACAACACACAGATAAACTTTTAACGATTAAACTCCTAACTTTTTAGAGTGTTTGATGAGGTTTTTGTTTTAGGACTTGAGAGTGTAGTCCTTGACTTACGTCCAATACAATCCAAGTTCTAAATAAAAGGAATTCTCTTCTTTTTAGAAAACCCCACACGAAATAAAAAGTCAGATTGGGTTTAAAATAAAATAAAATGTATTACCCATAACTTTAATTTATTCTTTTGGCGAAAATTTTGTACGTAAAAATGATTTTCCACAAAACAAGATCCATACTTTCACTGGAAACATGAGGTATCACAGAGACACCCTTGGAAGTAGACATTCAACCCTTACGACGACGACGACGATTCAGTGAATTCAGTACAGTCAAAGGATATAAAACGTACAATGTTCAATAAAAGAAAGGGGTCGATCCTAGTCATGCCAGTGGAGGAATCTTCAGTCACGGGATTATAGAAACTGGGATTTCTGTGACTTTTTTCCTCGTTCAGGGATAATACACGGTCCATAACGTTACTCACTTAATATATCAATGAGGAAATTACGATTTCTTGTTAGACGTTCTAGTCAAGTCAGCGAGTCACGACAGGTCGAGACTTGACTTGACCCATCTAACCAAAATGGTATTTACTTAAAACTAGTGTACGAAACATCTTAGCTTGTTTTCTCAACCGTAGAATTGGTGATCATCGTTCGTCTATTACTTCAACGTTACGTCATGACGGGTCACCTAGAAGATGACTCTTACAGATTCCTTCACGGTGTTTCACTCCTCACTCGAATGTTCTTGGAACTCAGTTGGACGAAAGGGTGTACTTTCTCAATCCTGAAACAATAACAATTCAACGATTCAACACAGGTCGAGAGAAACGTACCTGACATCGCACGGTCCGAGGGGACAGACACTCTAAAGGGTCCGTTCTTATGACCTTACCCAACGGTAAAGGAAGAAGTCGCCTAGAAGGACTGGGTCCCTAACTTGGGTCCAGAGGAAGTAATCGTCCACCTAAGAAATGGTGGCTCGGTGCTCCCTCCGGGTCACTACCGAAATAACCCGGTAATGATACCGTAAATCATGACTTGAGTCGATACTTCAACGAACGAACAACTTTCTGTACCTTTTCTCTTTTCAAATAATTTACACGTACGACACTGAAATACGAACGTTTCTTGGTTTTAGGAGACGAACAATCAGACCGATATTTTTGACTGTACAGGAAGACGGAGAACTGTTTGTGTGACCACTATTCGTGTTCCCTTTACCGTACTAACTGAGACAAACCGGAGTCCTTAAGAAGGAAAACGGAATCTTATTTTTGTCACAAAAAAACCTTCCAGTTCAACTTTGACAGAAGTAGTCAAGTCAAGTCAAGTCACCGAGTCAGCACAGGGTGAGAAACGCTGGGGTACTTAGCGTCGTGCGGTCCGGAGGGACAGGTAGTGGTTGAGGGCCTCAAGTGAGTTTGAGTACAGGTAGCTCAGCCACTACGGTAGGTCGGTAGAGTAGGAGACAGCAGGGGAAGAGGAGGACGGGGGTTAGGGAGGGTCGTAGTCTCAGAAAAGGTTACTCAGTTGAGAAGCGTACTCAACCGGTTTCATAACCTCAAAGTCGAAGTCGTAGTAAGGAAGGTTTCTTTAGGGTCCCGACTAGAGGAAGTCTTACCTGACCAACCTAGAGGAACGTCTGGTTCCCTGAGAGTTCTCAGAAGAGGTTGTGGTGTCAAGTTTTCGTAGTTAAGAAACCGAGAGTCGAAAGAAGTGTCAGGTTGAGAGTGTATCCTAAGTTAAGAACACTGTAGTCAAAGTCTTCAGGAGGAACTATGTATAGACATCAAGTGTCGTCACTAATTTGAACACCAATTTTTTGCTTTTTCTTATTAAACAATGTCTATCTCGGTACACCTTTTATGAAAGAAAAAGTTCGACACTCAGGAATCCCCTCTTAGACGCACATCTTCTACTACTGTTCAAAAGTAAGAAAGGGAAACTTCACAAAGAAACCAGAAAGGGACGGTCTCTACCCTCTGATGAAAATACCCTCACTATTCTTACGATAATACCTTTCCAATAATTCAAGAACAAATGAATTTATACTTTATACCGATTTAGAATGATCGGATGTTCTACCAACTTTACATTTGGAGACTTTTCCACCTTTAGTTTCTTTTTGACGGAAATGGAACGAAAAAAGTTTCTCCCTTTATTAACCCTTCCGTTCAGGAGACACTGAAAAATCTTCACACTAAAGATCTCGGAATTAGTCGTGGTAAATACCTGACAAATTATATACGTCTCGTGATTTACACTAATATCCATTACTTTAAAATCTCAACCTTAACTGGAATCAACAGTAAAATAAGAAGGACGAATAAAACTTTTGTTCCGTTGACTCCTCTCTCTGTCAAAACGGGAACCCCTTCAGTTTGACAACTTGTCTATCTATGTTCACAGAGTATTTATCAGAACTCAAACCACGTCGTTCCCTATGAATATGTCTGTATGAATGTGTGGAGGAAATTTATGACTCCAAGACACCTCACTATCCTCAAACGGACTAACATCACTACAAAGGACCCTCCTCCACCCTAAACTTCGTCAAAATCGTCTTCCACTCCCTGAACCCCATCATCTCAATTTCGTCTATGTCGCGACACTACCCTTTACTCATCAACCACTCTTGGGTCTTCCGGTTCACTTCACACACATATCAAATATCCTGGTTTATAACTCTCACATTCAAGAATGGTGAATCCTCAAAATTCGTCCTTTATCACCGATCCCTCGAGACATATCAGTCAGACACAACACCGTCCAAAAAACCAACCACTTCCCCCTGTCCTACTTACCTACTTCTTGTCCACATAATAAAACTATGGACTCTTTCCTTCTTTCCTAAGAAAAGGTGACACACAAATCTATCGAATAGAAGAACCAGAGTAAAGGACTAGCAAGATCCACGATTGGTTAAAGGAGTCACACGGTATTAAGAGAAAGAAGTAAAAGGTATACGATAACGAAAACGGTCATCATGGAAGGAGTACCAGAGTGGGCATCTGTATCTGTAAAAAACAGACAAATCAGGGATAAGTTGGTAGTAAAGAGTATAACCCCCATTACCGAAGATGTTATTTACTATAACTTCTTGCACTAGAAACAACATCCCTGTCACTGTTCGGTGACTTCCGAAGATGAGTCCTCTCACTACACTCGTCTGACTATAAAATTTCGGCACCAAGAGAGTGACGTAGGGTCAATGGACCAAAACACGACACGAATCAGAGAGTCAGCAAAACTGAGGAACACTGGGGCACCTGACATCGGGAGGTCCGAGGTGACAGGAACCCTAAGAGGTCCGTTCTTAGGACCTCACCCAACGGTACGGGAGGAGGCCCCTAGAAGGGTTGGGTCCCTAGCTTGGGTACAGAGGACGTAACGTCCACCTAAGAAATGGTGGACTCGGTGGTCCTTTCGGGTTCTTATGACGTCACCCATCGGATAGGGAAGCGGTCCCCTAGAAGGGTGGACTCCTTAGTTTGGTCCCAGAGGACGTAACATCCTACTAAGAAATGGTCGACTCGATGGGTGTTAATGGACTTCCCGAACAATTTTGTACAATGACCCGGGGTGGGGGTCTCAAAGACTAATTCATCCAGACCCCTCCTCGGACTTTTAAACGTAAAATTGTTCAAGAGTCCACAACGACGACTAGACTCCTGGGGTGAACGTCTTAATGGTAAGTCAACTCTTCCCGGTGACTTTGACTTCACCTCTACTTACCCCTACCTACCCACCCACTCGTTCTGGCCTCCGTCCCTTTTGTTAGACCTTCGACATAGTGATACAGTCTACGCTACTTCTCTTCTACATCCAGATAGTCCTTTACGAATTCTCTCTCTCACTGACCAGTCTCTACTCTTTGGTTCCTTTTATGGGACCGAAGAATGTACCCCTCGGTCCACCCACCACCACGATAAGTGATCTTTCGTGTGTCACTAGTCTAAAAAAACACTCACTAGTTCCTCGTCCTACCACTACTTTAACACACAGAAACTCTGTAGATTCAGTAAACAACTCTGTAACCGGAATTCAAGTCTCCACTCTCTTCGACGACCATTGTCGAAACCCTCAATAGTCGTACCCTAACCCTCGACTGGGAACCCTCATCTACTCTACCCATCCTCTTACACATTCCTCTTCTGTTGGTCCCTGTCTTGGGACTCTTAGTGTCAAGTCAAGTCAACGAGTCAGCGCAGGTTGAGAGACACTGGGGTACTTGGTGTCGTGTGGTCCGGAGGGACAGGTAGTGGTTCAGGGCCCCAAATAGGTTTGAGTACAGGTAACTTAACCACTACGGTAGGTCGGTAGAATAGGAGACAGCAGGGGAAGAGAAGGACGGAAGTTAGAAAGGGTAGTAGTCCCAGAAAAGTTTACTCAATCGAGAAGCGTAGTCCACCGGTTTCATAACCTCAAAGTCGAACTTGTAGTCAGAAAGGTTACTTGTGAGTCCTGACTAAAGGAAATCCTACCTGACCAACCTAGAGGAAGGTCAGGTTCCTTGAGAGTTCTCAGACGAGGTTGTGGTGTCAAGTTTTCGTATTTAAGAAGTCCGGAGTCGAACGAAATATCAGGTTGAGAGTGTATCAGTACATACCTATACTCCCAGTGTGCTTAGTTCCTTTCGACCTCCTCCTTCTAATCCTCGTCGAACTCTCCACCTAATTTTTTTTTTTTTACCTACACGTGACAAAGTCCTCCCTCCACGACGACCCTTACATCTCTGTATTCGTGACTCTCTCGCAAGTAGACTAGATTCTCGTGTCTTTAAGGGGTGCGTGAGTCACAACTGGTTCGGACACACCCCGGTCCGAGACACGATCTGCGACACCGAAATTGGTACTGGATCTAAAAAGTCACCGACCCTTCTCTTTCTTCGGTCTGTCGTGACCGAAATCCCTCCTAGTCCCATCTCTGTCTGACAAATTTGTCACATAAGATCTTCCAGCCGACCTTCTCTCTCTTCCGTCTCGTCTCCCCTCTCACCCACTGTACTCCAGACCCCGAAGGGTCTGACACTACCTTCTCTGAACTCGTACAAATCTACATTATCCTCCTGAGTCTCTCCAAATCTTCCTACCCTTTACAACTATCCCCTTCCTCTGGTGCCGTACCTAGGTGTCGTACCCCACCAGACGGACGGACAGGGTGTCACCGGTCGTAATATGAACCTGGTTCACCCCAGAGAGTCAATATCGGGTGTTCCCGGACTCAAAGGTCGTAATTCCTAAAGAAAGAAAGAAAAAAATTACATATAAAAAACCAAAATGACCCAGAAACAACGACGCTCTCACGAAGAGAGATCAACGGCGTTCGTCCGAAGAGTAACGCCATCGAAAAGAATACACCTCGTATCCAAGACACGAGCGTCCGAGTCATGAACACCGAGGGTCTGAGATCTGTCCGAGTCGTCAACTCCGTGTGTCCGAACTCAGCTAGGTACAGTACACCTGAGAAGGACCTGGTCCCTAACTTAGGCACAGGGAACGTAACCGTCCACCTAAGAATAGGTGACATGGTAGTCCCTTCGGGTTTCTAAGTAAAGAAACCCGACAAAAGGTATTAATGATAATTTCGATAAGGAGTCTCGTTATTGTATAATGCTTTGATCTGAGGTAACTCGTTCATTCAAGAGACGAAGGGTAAGTAGGACCACCCTCCATGACTCTACCACCCACCACTCCCCCCCTCCACGTGTCTCTACACTCCTAGGAAAGAGTTGAACGGAGGAAATTGAGTCAAGTCACGTCTATTTACCGGGACACAGTATAATCGTCTCTAAAATGTCGGTAAAAGAACTCTAGTCAAACTTCTACTATAATTTTATCCTATCTTACGTCACTTACAAGTCGTGTGCCCGTCAGGGGGCGGGGTGACGGGACACCCTCGTACTTGTGCTCGACCATAGTCGTGAGCATACCTTTACTACGGTTACGGAACCCGGGAGGATCCACGCTCCGTCGGGGAGTCAGGAGAAGACTGAAGAGACCGAATAGAACCACACACAATTAACGAGTCAACACAGGTTGAGAAACGCTGGGGTACCTGACATCGGGCGGTCCGAGGAGACAGGTACCCTAAGAGGTCCGTTCTTACGACCTCACCCAACGGTACGGGAGGAGGTCCCCTAGAAGGACTGGGTCCCTAACTTGGACCTAGAGGACGTCACGTCTGTCTAAGAAATGACAGACTAATAGAGACTCCTATAGTGTGTACCAAGTGTCAGCACAAGAGGAGTCCGTCTCGGTAGCCGCCCTACACAGAATGGAGACAACGCTGAAACCCCCGGAAGGACCTCCTACCCCATTGGGGGTCCTCAGAGTCACTTAGAGTCAGACGTCTCGAAACTGTCGGCTAAATTAGTCTAGGGAAACTAGAACCACATAGTCAGAGTAGAGACATTACTTTGTTTCTCGAAATGAATGAGGTTAAACAAAGTGTTTCACGGACCACTTTTGTATCGAAGTCGCCGATGGACATCGGTGTAGATAAAAGGTGCCTGGGTCTGGACCGGAAACACCGGTTCAACCCATTGTCAGTGGTACGAAAGGAGAAATGGGGTTAAGAGAACTACAAAGGGTGACACCTTAGGTTAGTATACTATGGACCTCCGATGTTCGAGAACTCTAGGTCTTTATTAGTCTTAAAGTGGAAACCCACGGGGTCTTAATCTCTTCGTAACGTAAGACACCTACCATTTAACTTCAAGTAAAATTTACGAGATCTGCTAACGACGGGTATCCGTGAAGGACACTACCATCTTTACAAGACATTAGACACAACTGACTATACCATCGGTATCGACTCAAACTTTAAAATAAATTAACATTAATGAAAATCAAATCTGCACTCAAACTAGGGACGCAACCCTTCTAGGGGACTTCTTCCCGTACCGTTGGGTAGGGTCATGAGATCGACCCTTTTAGAGTGTCTGTCTCCTCGGACCGCCCGACACTCCAACGGGTACCACAACGTCTCAGTCTGTAATGACTTCGCCGACCCGTGTGTACCCGTGAAATTTAAATTTCACTCTATCACTGCACAGCAATCAGTGATAGTGTACATCTACCACAATCCGGTCGTCAAGACTTTAAAGACCATATGTCGTCTTAGTAGCTTCTCCTGAACGATTCGTGTCCAACGAACCGGGACTTTCAAACTAAGTCATCCAGACCGAATCCCCAACTGTACAACGAAAAGACTGTCCATGACCACGACCAGACCCCTTCTAGAACGAACCTCTTGATGGTGACATCTGGACACAAGTCGTAAGTCAAAAGTTGATTAATTATGTCTACCTTTACGGTAGTCGGGGAGTCCCGGGGACCAGTCGATGACCTGTTCATCGGATCATGGAGAAGCGAGTGGGCTGAGGAGTTGAGGTGTGATCTAGGAAAAAGGGTTAGTCGTGTCGAGTAGAAATTTCGACTGAGTACTGTGAAAGACTCGTCGGCGTCATCGACTTTGTCACCGGAAGACCCCTTCAAGGTCGGGGCTTGTCTGAAACCAAAAGTAATGTCGAAATAATTAAGTAAAAGATTGGGATGTTCTTTAACTGGTACACATACCATATACATCTTATGATCATTAAAACAAAAACGGTTCAAATATGATATCACTTACTAAAGACACAAGTAAGACCTACCGACCTGACCCGAGTCTACCTGCCAGGGATCTTAGATTAAAATTAGTCATCGGAAATAAAAATTCGTTTCTCTATTTTAGTAAAAAGTCATGAGTCTTTACGGTAAATTTTTTTTTGGTCAAAGACATTATTGATTCGTAAGAGAACACCCACTAACGAATATTTTTTTTTAGGAAGAATGTTACGTTCGACTTCACAAATGTCTACTTTACTGTACGACAGACTTTAAGACAAAAGCTCATAACCCATTCCCTCCCATCTACTTTGTTCTGACTTTTTTAACTAACATCTGCCAGGTGTACTCCACATAATGTAATCCGATGAAAACACTAACTTTAAAATGTCTTATTCTTTTTTAGGAGAATCTCTTTGATTTATATCGTAAAAATGTTTCACTAAATACTTCTTTCTAACTCCCGTACTCCTCTTCCCCCGATGTCTCCTACTCTACCAATCTACCGTAGTAGTTGAGTTACCTGTACTCAGACTCGTTTGAGACCTTTTAGCATTTCCTGTCCCTTCGGACCGTACGACGTCAGGTACCCCAGCGTTTCTCAACCTGCGAAGACTTGTTGGCGATGTCAGTTCACGGTCCACTTATCAGCTTCGACGTTTACCTTTCATCAAACAACCAAAATGAGATCCCTTAAATCGACCGTATTTTAAAACTAAATTTCTTACGAGACTTCATTATCTTCTCTTATCGTTAAAAAAATCATATCCCCTAATGTCTCTCAGTAAGTACTTCTTCGACGTTTATTCACTCTATGAAACATACACACACACTATAAATTCCTCCCCCTTTATATGGGAACGATTAAAAAGACGTGTACCGATGTCTATTCAGAATGTTTGTATGTAGGGGTCGTGTTACCAAGAGTGAAAGTACACAGTTTTAACAGGAATTAAACCTGTTTCTTCTCAAAATTTTTCTTCACACCCTCTTCCCCGTTACCACCCCTTAGTATAGTAGTGGTAGACATCCGTCGATTTGGAAGGACCTACGGGATCAAATGTAAAAAGGTCCTCTCACTACTATAAGTGGACTTCCTCCTCTCTCCTCACAAAATAAAAATTTTTCTAAAAAGAACTACAAGTTTTCCGACATACTTATTTAAGTTGGATAAAAACCAAATCCTTTACCAAAATCTAAAAGAAATCTATCATCCTCAACTCATAAATTTTAAAAGAACTATTAATGTTCTTCACCAAATAATTTGTCGGTGCACACAGTACGGTTAAATATCATATATTGGATCCGGATGAGAAAGGGAAACACACAAAAAAAAAAAAAAAAAAACACCGTGTCGATCTGCCCACCCTAGGATCAAGGGTCTGATTCCTAGCTTGGGAACGACGGACTTAACCGTCGNATAAAAACCAAATCCTTTACCAAAATCTAAAAGAAATCTATCATCCTCAACTCATAAATTTTAAAAGAACTATTAATGTTCTTCACCAAATAATTTGTCGGTGCACACAGTACGGTTAAATATCATATATTGGATCCGGATGAGAAAGGGAAACACACAAAAAAAAAAAAAAAACCACCGTGTCGATCTGCCCACCCTAGGATCAAGGGTCTGATTCCTAGCTTGGGAACGGCGGACTTAACCGTCGTACCTTAGGGTTGGTGACCTAGTGGTCCCTTCAGGACGAGAAAGGGAAACTATATCGGTTAAACAGGAGGAAACAAGGGGTGAACTTTACAGGGAAATTACATAAAGACGGGGTAAAGGCATGGGATAGTGGACGTGGACGATAAAGCCAGGTTTAGGGGGTGACGGACCAAATGACGGCCATTCAGCACGGGGCGGGGAACAGGAGGCGAAGGAAGTTCACTAAAGGGAGAAGAAACAGCAGACACGAACCTGGTGCACTGAGTCCTAAGCAAAAAAATACTGCACATACGGTGGAAACAAACGGTTAGTGCGTCTATCATATTGGCGTAGATTGTCAACCAATAAGAGAATTTCACGGACTGTAACGACCGTAAGTCACCTTTTACAGACACTTTAGATTATTCAGAAAGTCCGCGATGAACCCAAATAAAAAGTAGACATATTAAGACATCTCCTTTTCAAAAAGTGACCGCAGAAACAGTCATATTCTATAACTCCCAATATGATTACCAATGTTTACGTAGAGACCTGAAAGAGGATGTGGACTTCTTAAGCAACTTGGACCAACGTAGAAATTCCCTCAACGAATTTTACTTATAAAACGTCGTCTCTAAAAACGTGGATCGTAAACCCCGAACCCCCTTTTTTGTAAATTATTGTTTTTCTGAAGACATAAACTAACAAAGTCATCAGGGACCACAAATTCCTAAGTAACGAACTAAAGTACAAAAACCTATGATGATGACCAAACATAATAGGAAAATACCTCGACGAAGATTCCCGTACACGTTTCGTAATCAGTTCGTTCACAAATATGGACGAACCCGGACCATACACACATACACAAAATTTCCTACACCGTAGAAACAGAGTACACCTCAAAATCATTACAAGTTTGTTCTCATTGTATTTTCTTAAGAGGTCCCTGCACCTTACACTTAACAATCCTGTTCGGATTTGACTGGGAGTCAGTTTTGTTGTTCGAACGAGTCCTTGGAGAGGAAAAAACTGATTAGAACCTTCCTGTCCACTTTGCACCCCATGTCAAGAACCCCCAAAAGAGAAAACTCCAAAAAATGTTACATTTTCCTTTGGATAATATTGAACTCGTAAGAGAGGTTCGGACCTACGTAAGTGGTTTCGTAAACAGTTTGTGGAAACGTTAAAAGAACTTCAGAACGTGAAAAGAGTCACTACCTAAATTTTCATCTAGTCACTGGTGAATAATTTTTTTTTTAAATTATTCTAGGGACCTCTAACGACGAAACCATTCTAGACATATTCGAACATGGGTCTATTGGCTACGTCACACACAGAACTAAAAAGGAGACAGAGTACATGAACAGGGAAATACTCAAAGGTTTTATGTCTTAACAAATCACGAAAATTCGGAACGTGAAACCGAACCACTCTTTTTGCTTTCTGGACACGGACTGTTTCCGTACAAACTTCGGGTCACAGTGACCCAGTCTACAGTGAGTCAGTCCAAGTTGTAACTTCCGTGGTCTCCCCGAACGGTTTACACAGGGAGCAACACTTATGTAGCACGGAGAATCAACGATCTTTCCTGATCTACGGTAGAGAAATACCTATGTGAGGCAGGGAGGGAAAAAGAAAGTAAGAAACCGAAAAGAGAGGGTCTACTGGTTCACAAATAACGTCCTCCGGAGAATCTACACATTGGAAATTCGAATTAGGTACCGATATACGTCCCTTGTCTGACAGACCCGGATGAAAGAAAAAAAAGAGGTGAATATAGGTCCGTGACCCTATATTCTAGGGAAAAGTCCTAAAGGGACGGTAGAATTTCTAAAGACGTTTTAATCAATTGTTCACATCCTAAAGAAGGGCGGGGTATAGGGAGGTTCATTAGACATGAAAATACCGTCTTGGTACCCCGAGGGTTGGGACATCCCTTCTTGGTTAGTTCCGAAAGTACCATTTACGGAGAAAGTCCACAAACTTTACCGGACGACAATCGGATCTCGTCTACCTTTTGGAAGGTCACTCCAAGTATGGTAAACTCGTCTTGAAACCCCAACGTGTCTAATTCACAAGGATGAATCCAGAACAAAAGTAACGGACCAGTGGATCACGTTTATTTAAATATATTCTTAACACCGAAAAATCCTGCCTCTGTCAGGAAATTTTTAGGTTGCCAAAACTTTTACTTTAAACTAGAATCTTCTTCGAAGAGACTATTCCACAGTTCAGACAAACCGACTTCGCACATCAACTATGTGGTGTATTTTAGGGACACTAAAGGACGTCACCAGACTTCTTAATAATGGTGGGTCTACATTTGAAAGGGAGTGAGTTTGTATGAAGTTTCGACTCACTATGGAAGAAGGTTCAGATGGGGTCGGTGAAGACACACGAAAACAGATTAAAATTCCGGAGACATCGATATCGTGAAAGAGTCAATGGGTACACCTTTATTAGATTAAGAACTTTTTGAGGGGTACTCCGAAAAGTTATTGGATTACGAGTCCCTCATTTTTTGATTGAAATTATAAACGGAATCGTTTTGTTAATCTGTTTATATGACGTCTACGAATAGATGTAAAGTTTGGGTTTATACATTTTGACATAATTAGTCTTGAAGATCAATTGTAGTGTAAATAAAAACGAAATGTAACTATCCTTTCTCTTCTATATTCTCTTATATTTTCCTTCCTAAATTATCCTTGTGTTCTAATGGAAACTCATTTGAGTACTCCAGCACTTCTGTGCTGGTTGAATATAAAAAATGAAGACACCATAAGATGTCACTCTTAACTGACCTATCTTGGAATTCCATAATATATGGGAGGTATGTAGTAGTAATGTCATTGACCTCTGAAATATGTCCAACCACAATATAAATTCCTACTTTTGGGGTTTAGAAAAGACGAAAATCGATCTAACTAATAAAAATGTTCGGTAAAGGGATTTTAAAAGGACAATTTTTCATTAACCAGTCGGAAGCATAGGTATTGTCAGGTACCCCAGCGATCCTCAGCCTGTGCTGACTCGCTGAAGTGAAGGTGCGTAACCTCTTCCTTTACCGTTGGGTCAGGTCACAAGAACGGACCTCTTAGGGTCCCTGCCCCACGGACCAGCCGACGGCAGAGACCCCAACGTGTCTCAGTCTGTACTGACTTCGCTGAATCGTCGTCGTCGTCGTCGTCGTCGTCGTCGTCGTCGTCGTCGTATAGGTATTGTATGTGTAAGTATCTCAATCCGGTCTTTCGTCAGTAGAAGTCGAGGGGTGAAGACTTATTCAGTCGGGGGTCAGAGGTGAAGAACTGGAGTGACAGAGGACGGACTCACGAATGTCTTTAGAGTCTCGGTCGGAGACAGAAGTGGGAGAATGGAGAAACGAGGTACGAAGTTTTGGTAACTTACCACAGTACAGTGTCGTGCCCTACTCTAGTACTCTAGCTCAGGGACGAGACACACAGGTAACCGGACACCACTTCCAAAAGTTTCCACGCAGAGGCTACACAGACCCGGAGACCCAGGGGTCCAAAAGCAAGGGGAGTGGGGATAGGAGTGTCGAAGTCAACCTCATCGAGGTGAAAACAAGACGGAAAACTTGAACCTTATCCTAAAACAACTTATATTACAAGGTCCTGAATTTGAAAAAACGTTCGGTACCTTAGTCCATTGATACTTTTACGATACGTAAGGGAGTATAAGACGACCTACACGATTGAAACTTGAAAGTCGTAAGACCACAAAATTCGAAAATATAACAAGGTTTTATGTAATTTACATACAAATGCAAGGTTAGTGAACGACAAGACGTCAAGTACCCGAGTACAAATACCTCACAAATAACACTGAGTGTGAAAGTACGTATAATTAAATAAACTCAACATGAACTAACTATAGGCACGGTAATCAATTGTGGTAGAATGTCTACTCTCTGACCCCGTACGTCCACTTGAGAGAATAGGCTCCACAATGTCACTCATTCACATCTCGGTCCTCGGACTCGAAGTTCTGAACGTCTCAGGTGTTTGTGAGCCACGTAATTGTGTTACTCCACCGAAACCCTTGAACTACCCCTCTTCGTGTCGGTAGGCTGTGAAGACATATGTGAAGACCGACTTGAAAGTCAAACCCCGAATTACACAGGGATGTAATGAGAACTCGGGTTCGGACGTACCCCATACAGTCCGCACCCGTCTCCCTCCTCTTGACCTCGTCCTCTTTGACCCGGTGCTTCAGTCCCTTTGGTTCCGATTCTCGGTAGCGGGGGTTTGGGTCTTCCTGACACCGGTTCACACGAGGGACCGGAACTAGACTTCAGAGACCTGGTAACTAAAGGCTACAGTCCTATCACGGGTACCAGTGGACCGGGTCTCATCCCGAAGGGACAGGGGAAGTGAGTAAGTGAGGAGTCACCCCTTCACACGACGAAACCAGTCCGGTCCACAATCCTAGAAGAAAGGAGAGGTGTAGAGCTCTCTACCAATTCCCCGAATATACGACTTCCTTCTAGTGACTAGAAACTTTAGTCAAAGAGTCCTCGTCCCAAGTAACTTGGTGGTCGTTACGAACGTCTTCCGTCGGAGACACGGATTACAGGGCGGACAGAAACCAGTATAAAGTCTTGCCAGTCAGACAGACAGACGGGGAGTGTACGTGTAAAATGAAGGCCCCCAGTGGTAACCTCCTACTCCGGCCCGACGGTGAAATAAAAACACCCGTCTTTGGTAATGCGTCATCCAACTACCTCGTTTTTGTAGAAATGTTTCTGTGAACACCCAACCATCCTTAAACACGTTTTTTTTTTTTTTTCAGAAAATTTTTCGTGAAAACATTACCCTGTCTACACTGACGAGTCTAGTAAGGGTGTACCCGTGAGATCTTATAGAAAAGAGAGAGAGAGAGAGAGAGAGAGTCCACTCCCTGGACAAACTCCTACGTCCCCCTCATTCACTCGTTAACAGGATTGACGTCTCCTCCCGGACCGAGACCGGGTCCCGACGGAAACGTCTGAAAACAGTGCTGGTCTACCCTCCCCACAACACGGTCCACTCGACGTTAATCACCAACTTAATCCACCACCTCCCCCACCCACACCTTCGGTGTCCCGACCCAAGAGTCGACAAGTCAGGTTCACATTTGGAACCTCAAATCGGAGACACACCCGGTCCTAATCTTTCTTTTGTGCCGTCATACTTTCCAGTCCTAACCTAAGGCCCCGCCCCGACTGGGACACACAAATACTTGTCTGACGAATTAATCCTCACCAGACAATTCTTTATGGGGATACATATATAAATTTTTTCTCGAAAGACGTAGACCGAACTTTCCACTTAACGACCTGTAATCGTGAACCGAACTTCCCCACCCACAGATCTTAGTAGTCGGGAACCAGGGGCTCTCCTCACCTGTCAGGTCAAACCCCTAACGTCCTCCGGACAAAACAAGAGACGGAGGGGACACCGGGTCGGAAGACCGACAAAATGACGAATAATCGGAGAAACAATCTCCTCCTTTGTTTGTTTTCCTCAATTTTAAGTCGAAGACCAAAGGGAAGACCGAATCGTCGAACGTAACTTCCAATCGACCCACCCAGTCCTCCCACCTTCCACTTCTAGACATACTAGGGAAACCCAAAAGCTACTCAAATCTGACCAGAGAGAAGACAGGGAGGTACGACCGAGAAACCCCCATCTTGGAAATCCCTGTCTTTCGCTTTCCCTCTAAGAAACATTGTTTTTCTGTTCCGAAATCTCGGATTAGTTTGTTATACGTACAAGTTTTGCCCAAGAGGACACCGGTTCTTTTATAAAAGTTTTTGAACTTGTTATCCTGTTACACTACCTTTTATGCATTCTAAACAAATTTACCGAGTCTATAATATGTCGTCCTTTACTTGTTCAATTATTATAATCAGAAAAAGAAAAGAAAAGAAAGAAACATCAACCCCTCTCCTACACGTCAGTTGACTATTACTCCCGAACGAAAGTCCTAAAAGAATTAGAAAAAACCGGAACACAATTTAAATTCTGACATCTGATTAGTGGTCATGAACCTCCGTGGATCCACTTTTAGGAGTGTGTAGTTCACCTTTTAGAGAGAAAGACACACCCACAGTACAAAGTGAACTTTTTCTTGACAATTTTAGGACACCCTAGTGTCCATTGTCTCACGTTTTCCGTGTCTTTTTCGAGGGAAAACTGACACCTACGAAAGACTTAGAACAGTCTACTGGTCGAAACAGAATGACGACGACGGTAGGTGAACGAGTGACGACCGCACGACACTTTTCTTACACCCGTAATTCCTCTAGGGTCATCGAAAAGTAATTCGAGTCCGAGGGACAGAAGTTCCCGGCGACGTACTAACCTTGAAATTAGTCGCCGGGTACCTTCCCTGGATTCCACCGACAATTACGGTAACTTTATTGGTCTCTTTCCTGACTGGGACCCCCTTCGGGAGGGGTGGACATCGACAAACATGAACCTACATTTTTCGTCACACGGACCTCCTCGGGGTACGACGACGTCCCGGTCCTTTGGGATAGGCCTAAGGAGGGAAACTTCGTCTCTCTACTACTTCCCAGAGGTTCGAAAACACCCCTATGATCTATAGATCTCGGGGATCTATGAACCCCGAGGAGACCACCGAGTCGTCACTTCTTATGTGGACGTCACGTTCTTTGTACCCGGGCTAGGGACCCAGCCCTTCTAGGGGACTTCGTTACCGTGGGGTGACGTCATAAAAACCGGCCTCTTAAAGTACCTGTCTCAGACCTCCCGATTTCAGGTGTCCCAGCGTCTTCTCAGTCTGTGCTGAATCGCTGATTTGTGGTGGTGGATCTATGGGGGATCTATACCCTCATCTTCCAAAACGCATGTCTTCCGGACCATAATAAGTTTCGGGTGGAGTCCCCAAAAGAGAAGACTAGTCTAGGGAACCTCCCCTGGGGACCTCACCCCTCCATTGGGAGGAAAATATACTGGTCGGTCTTCCCTCCGGACCCTCCTTCCCGTGTCCTGCTGCGACGTGGTCTTCCGCTTGTCTTTTCTTTTCTTGTTCGTCTATCCACCCACCCTCACCCCTAAATCATGTAGTACTCTTTGCGACCTGACCTTCTTTGTGTTCGACCTTAGTTCTGACGGCCCTCTTTATAGTTCTTGGAGTCTATACGTCTACTGTGGTGGGAATACCGTCTTTCACTTCTCCTCGATTTTTCGGAGAACTACTTTCACTTTCTCCTCTCACTTTTTCAACCGAATTTCGAGTTGTAAGTCTTTTGCTTCTAGTACCGTAGGCCAGGGTAGTGAAGTACCCTTTATCAACCCCTTTGTCACCTTTGTCACAGTCTGAAATAAAAACCCCCGAGGTTTTAGTGACGTCTACCACTAACGTCGGTACTTTAATTTTCTGCGAAAGAGGAACCTTCTTTTCAATACTGGTTGGATCTATCATATAACTTTTCGTCTCTGTAATGAAACGGCTGATTCCAGGCAGATCAGTTCCGATACCAAAAAGGACACCAGTACATACCTACACTCTGAACCTGACACTTCTTTCGACTCGTGGCTTCTTAACTACGAATACTTGACACCACAACCTCTTCTGAGAACTCCCAGGGAACCTAACGTTCCTCTAGGTTGGTCAGGTAAGACTTCCTCTAGTTGGGACCCTAAAGAAACCTTCCTTACTACCATTTCGACTTCGAGGTCATGAAACCGGTGGAGTACACTTCTCGACTGAGTGACCTTTTCTGAGACTACGACCCTCTCTAACCCCCGTCCTCCTCTTCCCCTACTGGTTCCTACTCTACCGACCTACCGTAGTGCCTGAGCTACCTGGAACCGGAAGACTCACTTTAGGCCCTCTACCACTACCTGTCCCTCCGGACCACACGACACTAAGTACCCCAGCGTTTCTCAGCCTGTACTGACTCACTGACTTGACTTGACCTGGTAATCAAACAAAAGACACAGGAACTCAGACAAAACATTTATTCCAGTAAACACAGTAAAAAATTTTTATTTTTAAGGTGTATATTTACTATATACACTATAAACAGAAAGAGTCTGAACTGAATCATTCTATTAAAGACCCAGGTAGGTATAACGATGTCTACTGCAATAAAGCAAGAAAAAATACCGTCTCATGATAGGGTGACACATATGCCATGCATAGGAGAAATAGGTAAATTATGTCTATGAAAATTTGTAATGGCATTAACATCACCACATCTAACGAGGTTCTAAGGAGTGACAAAAACCCTCTTCACTATGTTCTTCAGAATTGCAACTACAATCACTTTCCATGTGATTGATCTCACCAAGGATTAAGGGGGAATGAGTGTGCACACTGAAATTTAGAGACTTTCGTCACTATCAATGTGTGTCAACCCTCAAACATAAGTTGAGTTCTCTAGAGAGGTATCGAGAAACACCACCCACCTATATCCAGACTCTCCTATCATATATCATTTCCAGAACCATTCTTTTTTTGCCAGTTTTCTACGAGATCAAAAGATGACGACGACATTGTTTAACGGTGTCTGAATGACGGAATTTTGTTGTGTTGAACTAATAGACTGTGAATACCTCCAGTCTTCAACCTGTACCCGACTTCAGTTCTACAACCACAAGGAATACCTCCGAGATCTCCTCTTGAACGAAGGAACGGAGAAGGTCAACGGTGCAAAGAACCAAGAGCCGGAACAAAGAGGTATAAGTTTCGTCCATTACAGTCCGGCTCAGGAAGAGTACGACAGTAAAGAGACCGGGACCAGAACTTTTCTAGAGATTGAAACCCGTGAGTGCCACATCTAACCCGGGTGCGTCTACTCGACTCTATCAGGAACAGTCCCAGGAATTGAAATTAGTATTGAAGTTTCAGGGAAAGTACTACATTCCATTGTATGAGTGTCCAAGTACCCCTAATCTTACGTCTGTAGAAACAGATAGTCTTTTCCTCCTGACCCGAGGAAACGGACCCGGATACCAAGAATTGGACCCACTTGCCCGGAGGTCTAAGTAAAAGGAAGATCAAAAACATAGTGACGGCATTAACGAGCTGGCAACAGAAACTATCCAGCAAGGAACCGAGTCTTATGACGAACCGGTCCATGAACCCAGTGACGTGTCCTCCAGGAAGTAGTGGGAAAGGGTAGGACCAGAACTAGTTCTTGAGACACAAGACCAACCTACACAAAGAAATGGTACCGGAAGACAGGGGACAAGTAAGACGCGTAAGGAAACGGACGGAACAGGAACGGTCTGGTTCTGTAGGAGAAAATAAAAACAGGTAGGAATATTTTAGGACGCTGTAACCAGTGGAAGTATTAATGATAATAAATTACAAAAATATTAAATAAAGAATTAAAAATTTAAATAAAACTGAGACGACCCAGAAGCAACGACGAGTTCGAAAAGAGATCAACGTCGTTCACCTCCGATGAGACATTAACCCCCTATGTCCGAAGAGTAACACCACCGAAGAGAACAACTCCTCACACCCGAGGTCGTCAACACCGTGTCCCGAGGGACCGAGATCAACAACAATAAATCAGTGATTCAGTACAGACTGAGAAACGTTGGGTTACCTGACATCAGACGGTCCGAGGAGCACAGGTACCCCAAAAGGTCCGTTCTTATGCCGAGGTCCCCTGGAAGGGTTGGGTCCCTAACTTGGAAGTAGAAGATGCAACCGTCCCTCTAAGAAAAGACGACTCGGTGGTCCCTTCGGGATAATAAATTGAAACCACACTCACGCAAATAGAAGGGTAGATCTGATCCCACAAAGAGTAGATCTGATCCCACGAACAATCTTTCCGTCCCAGGACCCTGAACGGGAGTCTCTCTGACTAACTTACCGGACCTACGTCGGGTCCTCAAACCGAAAATTGTCTGGGACACCTACTACGACTATCTCCGTCGGGTGTGTGTCGAACACGGCCCTTGAGCAACTCTCGCCTCCACTTACTGGACAGAAGGGTATCACTAAGTACAACAGGAACATCCCCTCTAATACTACAAAAAAACGTCCCCCCTTACTTAGGACCAAAAGACGTCCTCTCAAACTTAGATTTCTCTTTCTCCTAGAACACTCTTCATATATTATCTCAAGTCCCGTAGTTTGCTACACGTGGTAGTAAAAACTTTCAAGTCACTCCCTGTCTCGGTCAGACACGTGGGACCACTTTCACCCATTCTAGTTGTCACTAAACCTTTATTGGATAATTCTTCCGTTTCACCGGTTCGGAGATCTAAATGATATAAATTGAAAAGACACAAAGTCCCTGGATTTCACTGCATAGTTTCCGTCTTTAAGACAACACCTTTTCTAAACTTTTTGCCTTCTACCGATTAAGAACCCTTGAACGTCTCCCTTGAGACTCGAAAATCACGGGAAAAGGTAGTGATCGAGAAGATCTACTGACCTTACGTTTCTTATGGGGGTTTAGACTTAAGGGTGACTTGGTTCGTAAAAACCTTACTCTGGGAAGTACTTATACGGTACTAAAATTAAAGACGAAAACAATTCTAACTTTATCTCAGAAACAACCAAACGTAATAAAGGATCTGGAGGACCTCTCAAATTCAGGCTTCCTCACCTAAATAAAATACTCTGACTAAAAACGGAAAAGGGTAAAACCCCCCTAGAATATCGTCCTTGACTTTGATAATTGTTCGAATACTTCGTCTTTATAACAAAACAAATAAAATCACAAGATGAAAAGTAACTAAAAGATAGTTGAAACACCGGCTTTTCCTTCTGTCGTTAAAAATAACTCTCATCTCGAAATTTATCGATCAATTAAATCTCAAGGCGAATATTATCTTCAGAAGGATAATATTTATTAATTTACTTAAATTGGACCTGGTCTCCTCTGTCATAATTTTTATTATCTACAAAGACACTCGAGATTCGACAGTGTCGTCACTATGTGAACTTAACCTTTAATGGTTTTAAAGGAAGACGAAGCGACCAATGGTCTGTTTTGTCTACGTAATATAAGGATCGAAAGTAAACTTCTAAACTTCTTCTTCTCGAAATCATATTCTACTTAACACAATCCGTGAAATTATTGTTAGAAACTAAGTTAAATTTGGTCAAAACATACACGACAGATTTAAAATTTTTATAAGGTATTTAATTCAGCACTCTTAAGGAAGAAAAAAGTCCCCGAATAAACGTACACACTACTAGTACAAGAGAAGTCGACCAAGACACTACTACTAAAGACTAAGACTTACGCGACTATTGGTACACCCTGGTTGTCCCCACTCCTCATCGTGTACACGACACGCAGGTCTCGATTTAATTTTACACCTATTAATTACAGTAATAAACGAAAGTTTACAAAATAAATAAAAAAATTTCATCGTTAATACACACGGCACAGGAAGGTCTACTTTATCACTTTCTTACTTCCTTCAATGATGAGACAACAACCACGCATGGCAATAAAGAAGACCTACCTTTAGACGTAAACATTGTGTGTCGAGTGTCAATTTTAAGTGAGGACACATTTGTTTAGATCCTTACTAGTTCCATAAAACCGATACATCACTTTATTTAACTCAGTCATAAATACATCTTAGAACTATTAAATCTCCTCTTGACATATATCATTATGACATACTTAGTGTATTGAAATTTAAAGAGTCATCGATGATATTTCCTATTTTCTGTGTCCACTTTAATTAAAATTACCACAATTCAGGTCTAAAAACAAGAAAATTAACAAATAAGTATATTTATTGGGGTTATATTTTTAGAATAGTAAAGTTGTACACGAGTCATATGTTTAATGTCTACTTCAAAATGTAATTTTTTTTATGATTGAAAAGTTTTAGACAAACTAAATGAGAATTTCGTGTAAAGTTAAGCCTACAATTTGAAAGTAACCTTTGTGACCTAGAAATCTGATGTTTTACGTCTCAACCTTTTCATCAGTGTATGATTTCAACGGGTCATCGACTTCACTTGTAGACAAAATTTAAACTTAATTTTTCATTACAATTTTTAAGTCAAATGGTCAGGGAGATTGGTGTAAAGTTCATGGTCATCGGGGTACACTGATCACCGATGACATAACCTGTCACGTCTAAATCTACAACTCTGTCCTGAAATACGTGTAAGTCATAAATTTTTTGACTTCTACCATACAACCCTAAGAGATCCATTCCTATGACCTCACCCATCGGTAAGGGAAGAGGTCCCCTAGAAGGGTTAGACCCCTAGCTTGGACCCAGATGATGTAACGTCCGTCTAAATAAAATAAAATAACATACTCCGTGATCCCTTCGGGGCATTAATATTTTTACTTACGGACACATAAACATTACCTGTTAGTTCTCTTCACACCCGATCTCGTCACGAACAGGTGATCTCGAAAGGTACTACTTTTACGAGAAATAACCGTGTCGAGTCATTCGCTCGGTAATCGGGACACGTCGAAAGTTTGTGAACTTTACACCGTCACGTTGATCTTTGATATAAAATCAAAATTAATCAAGTCTTGATCTATCGGTGTACCTACCTCGACCACCGACGGTATAACCGATCGTGACGGCCTTCAAAGTATTTCCTCGTACATAATTGTCTCTGTCACTCTTTTCTTGTTCTGTAATGACTCACCCCTGATCGTATCTGGTCACGAAGAGTCTGTAATCACGTGTAGTGTTAATATCCTCCTAGAACCTTTTTTGTTTGGTGGACATAAGTCCGAAGGGTACACTGTTACTATTTCTTGGGTGGACGGTTATATTCTTCATGTTCTCTGCGTCCAAACTAGGGACCCAGTCTTTCTAGGGGACCTCATCCTTCACCGCTGAGTGAGGTCATAAGAACGAACCTCTCGATAAGGTACCTGTCTTCTCGGACCGCCCGACGTCGGATACCCCAACGTTTCTTAGCCTGTACTAACTCGTATATAAGTCGATAGTGTAGGTCTGTACGAGTAAATTAACCACATCCACTGGATCAATAATCTTAAAAGGTTTCGAGGAGTCCTCGTCTAGACACGACCGAAAAACATTTAAACAAAAGAGAAGTATAGTATATTTTTAAACAATCTTTGTTCGTGTTTATTTCTTTTTTTGGTTTAGTCATGGACGACAAAAGATCCAAGAATTCTGATGACTTATGGACGAGGAAAACCTAGTATGTCTTGAGCCCCGTAATCTGTCTTCTCTTCACTAAGGGTAAACCGATTATTCTTCTCTGAGTTTCCAGTCGAGTGAACGACTCTCGGTGTGTCGACCCCCCAGCTTACAACACCGAAGTTGGACCTAGAGCACAAAGACGGTGGTGTATTCGTCTCGTTATATCTCATAGGTCGAAGGAGGTCAAACACCGAACAAAAGAGAAAGAAGTATTATCTCGGGAACACGAACCTAAATATTTCTTACAAAGAAAACTATAAGTCCTTTTTTTTAGAGTAATTGTTAACCTACAAACATCAGGGATGTCTAAGTACTAGGAGATTTCTCGTGACACGACCCACAACCCTCTAGAGACGGGAAAAGGACAATGTTGCATACTCGAACCACTAGAACTCGGTTGGTCGATCAATCAACCACGTAGACTAAAGATCAACGGTCTTGTCCTTACTTGTTTGGACGAACAAAATATTGAATATCTTAACAACACTTTTTTCAGTAACGGGACTTATTTTCTGATACGAAGACCTTTAATATGAACTTTATGAATACTCTCATTCTATAAAAAAGGAACTGAGAAAAATTTATTGGTTCTCATAAAAAAGTATACCGTCTACCCTTAATTAGGAGTATGGTGGAACCCTTGTCGCGAATAATGGGGTAGAATGATAACTTCTTTAACTACAAGTCACTGAACGGGTACCAGTGCGTAGAATCCTCTCCGTCTCGACCCTAGACTTGGTGACCCGAGAACGAGGTTTCGAACGTCATTGTAGACGAGGTTTCAGTATAAGAATACGGGGCTCACGTCAAACGGAGGACACAAGGCATAGTCACCATGGTTCTCCACCGTTCTAAGTAATCACTGAAACTTCAAGAAAACGAATCCGAACTTTCTCTACCACTGACAAAGGAGTCAGAGTTCATTTGACACTCATTTTTGCCGAAACCTTTTATAACGACAAGTACACAGAGAGTGAAATTCTCGTCACTCGAACGACACGTTTCCGTCGAAACTCTGACAGAAGAAGATAATCCCTAAGAACCTCTATGATCATGGTAAGTAGGTCTCAAATCACACTTAACTTAATCAATCATTTATTGACTTATAACAAAAGGTAAGAGACCGAGGAAGAGGGAACTTCTTGTCATAAAATTTAGACCTTAATCCATAAACTGAAAATACTACCAAGTTCAAGTTTATGATATACATAAAAGAAAGGGGAGAGAACGAAATTCGTCTGAATAAACTTAATAAAAAATAAAATAAAAATAAAAAATGACTAACGACTCAGGAAAACAATAGAAGAAACTGATCGAAATTTGTACAAGAAGAAAATCGGAATATTAAAAAGATTTTTGAACTCCGTCTGTAAAGAATAAACCGAGGGTAAACGACTCATACTAGTAAAAGTTCCAAAGACAGTGAGGAACCCTTACGTAGAAATACTTGACTTAACACAGGTGAGGTCACTTTAATAAACCCCCTTTTCCCTCGTCTTATGTGAAAGACCTTCCAAAGAGGACCGTAAACGGACAACTACTCGAAAATCATAAAGGTACAGTGACAGGACAGGGATCTCCTATTGGGACCTAGAATCGCGTGTAAACTAACTCACATTTTACTCAATCGTGTTTACTTCACCTTTGTCTAGCCAGGTGTTCCTCCTTCAAGTCTACGATTCAAGAGATCAAGTCACTCCAACTCTCGTAAAGGGATTCTCGACGAGACCCATAGCGGACAGGATAAAGCATCTCTTTATTCGATGGCACACGTACGGCAACGACAAATACGGAAACTGTAAACACGACAAAACACCTCCTCGTACGTTTTTCCTTTTTTTTTTTTTTCATGGGAATAGAGACCGGAGTCCTTCGAATATCTTAATCCTTGAACTGAAATAAAAGATCTGTGAGTTGGATGGAGGAGTGACGATCCGTATTCTACATGTTTCTAAATTTTTCTTGGTGTTCGCGATGGGAGAAACGTATTCGTCGAACCATCTCTTCAGGAGGGACTGAACACAGTGCGTGCCACACTACTCATGTCGCCATCTTCACACTTGTTCTTGGTCGTTCCCGAGTATCGTGTCTCGGTCTCTAGTCGACAGTCCCTTCAACCCCTCTGAAGGGTCCCCACCTCGACCCGTCTGAACACCCTGTCCCGTAAAAACCCTCTACTCATGGTACACGTTTCCGTGACTCCATACTCTGTCAGACTACACAACCTCCCGCTTCGCGTCCTCTTCCCTTTTGACATTCATAATGAGACATAGACCACCCGGCATGTCTCCTCGGGGTTTGGTCTTGATCGATCTAAACCGACCCTACAAGGTCCCGTCGTCCGATGTTCCTGATTTACCAAGTTCAACCTATTTCCGTATCATACCCTTCCTTAGGTCCCTCGACTCCCCTCTGTACACTGAGAAAATCATAGGACTTACTCTGAAAGTCTATACTCAGGTCTATACCACAATACTCTTCCCCCACTGTCTTTTACTCTACCAACCTACCGTAGTGACTAAGTTACCTGTACTCAAACTCGTTTGAGACCCTCTGTGACTTCCTCTCTCTTCGGACCGTACGACGTCGGGTACCCCGACGTTTCTCAACCTGTACTGACTCGCTGACTTGTTGTTGTTTACCACGATACAAAACTAACAAAAACGAGGAGAAACTCCTGTATAAAATGAAATTGGGGTCATTAATACGGTTTAACATTGTTACCTAGACAAGAGGGGAACGGGTTTAATTTGTCAAACGTATCACTTATCTTCCGAGTCGTAACAGTCGACCTTCATGAACGAAGAGAATTCTTTCCAGTGTTAAGGAGGTACCTTCTTATTACAGTTGTGTGAACAGAATTACATGTCCGTGGTCCTGTGACCACCGGAATATAGGTGTCGTTTTCTTTCCCCAAGGGACCTTAAAGGAAAGGTAAGACCCTTGCACGTCTATACTAATTTCTGACAGGAAGTACTTTCGTAGTCACTTACTACCTCTACTCCCAAACAATGTCCCTGGCTTACTAATGACCCTTTCAACGATTTATTCTTCGTCGAACTCCAACACCTTTTTTCATGACCTGTTCCTAACCTAGATTAGGAGTAAAATAAGATTGATCAGGGTACTGGACCCAGAAAGACTTGGAATTAAAGGATCACCCGAAGGGACAACCGAATCACTATTTCTTAGGCGGACGGTCACGTCTTCTACGTCCAAACTAGGGATCCAACCTTTCTAGGGGAGCTCATCCTTTACCGTTCGGTGAGGTCATAAGAACGGACTTTTTAGGGTACCTACCTCCTCAGACCGTCCGACATCAGGTACCCCAGTGTTTTTCAGTCTGTGCTGATTCGTCCGGGTTACTGCTACTTAAAGGATCATCTGTTTACTCCTTCTACCTCAACCTTCTTGACTTTTCTAAGACCTTCCGACCTTTTACTGTGTCAGGAACTGTCAGGTACTCGGGACTGACGGAGGACAGTAAACCGTGGAGGTAGACCGGCGGGAAATGCAGGAGGAGGGACACTACTCGGTCCCGACCCGGTCGGAACTCCACTGAGGGACAGTAAGACGTTTGGTGGAAATCTCTTTTGTAAAAGTGACAGTCGTTTAGAAGTAAAGAAATCAAATAAAAGAGAAATCCTAAAAGAACTTCACTTTCAGCGAGTAAGCACAGACTGAGAAACGCTGGGGTACCTGATATGTCAGGTACCTTAAGAGATCCGGTCTTACGACCTCACCCATCGGAAAGGGAAGAGGTCCCCTAGAAGGATTGGGTCTCTGACTTGGGTCCAGAGGGCGTATCGTCCACCTAAGAAATGGTCGGTTCGACGTTCCCTCTCCCTCTATTAAAGGTTCTTCTCAAACCTTAAGAGAAAAGAGGGAATTGGGAAATATCGGAGAGACAGCGGTCAATGGTGAAGTCGAGAATTCGTTACGATCTATGTCAGACTTGGTGAAACCTAACTCAGTAATTCGGTCCTTAGACCGGTCATTGACCTAAACTTCACACCTGGACTTCAGTGGACTACTTTACTTTTACCGTAGTCCGGTAAGACAGTTGTGAACCGGAGGAAACCGGAAGAGGGAGGATTCTGGAGAGTTCAAAAGGACTCACAACTCCCCGACAACCCTTTCCTCTACCACCACATCTGTCGGGTTACTGACACCATAAGACCTTGAGATTCGTTCTATTTAAGAATGTCTCAAAGAGGAAACATGAACTGTCTTCTCTAGAAGACAAGAGTCGAACTGGGTTTCTTCGTATCGTTGTAGACGACAAGTGAGGTCCACGGCATTTGACCTCCGGTCCTCCTGACCAGTGTAGAAAAACATCTCAACCCGACCGCGGCCACTGAGACACCGAAGAGCTCATAGTCCAACGAGCCTAAAACACAGACTTCAAAGACCACGACGACTTCTAGTAAAGAAGAAGGAAACAGGGCGGCGGACGTCGGACCCTTCGGAGTGTATCTCGGTCACCCCCGACGAGGACGGGACTCTCTTTAGTATCACAAGAGTGGGACACAAATGAAGAAGGGGTCTGACTATGTGGAATCGAATTGGGGGCTCCTTCGGACCACAGACCCGTTTTTAGAGTGAAGAGCAAAAAAGGACCATTGAACCGAGAGGGGTGAGGGGTGTTCGTCTCGACCCTAGTACCTGACACGGCTAGGTGGGGTGGTAGGATGACAAAAAAAGGACCTTCACGGTTTTGTAAAGAGAGACACGACTTGGACGAGTAGTCATTAAGAACTACCTAACAGTAAGGAAAACCGTTTGACTTTAATGTCTTTGTGTTTTCAGACTTTTATCTACATTGGTCTGAGGAGTCTGAATTATTTCTGGTGTACACGAGTGTGAACCCGAACTCAAACGAGACAAACCATTCACCATGTAGAGGGTGAGAGACCGGGAAGGGACGGAGGAGGAAAAGACGCGCACCTCTGACTGTCTCGAAGAGGGTACTAAGTAGGACACGTCAATCCGACGTAGAAAAAACTAGGACCCGTGGGACAAGACTAACATATGCGACAAATTTCTTGACAGATACGTCTGCAATAAAACAGACGGTTTCAACAACTGTCACATCCCAGATAAGACCAACCGTAAAGAATCACTCTCTCGACACCAGAAAGAGGTCACACACGTACACGTGTGTCACCGAAAAACGGTACGTCGTGAAATGAAGAACCACTTTCCACCACGTCCGGTCATCGTACGAAAATAACCCGAGAGTCACACACGGACCGTGACACGAGTCGATACACAAAATCGAGTAAATTAGGAGTTTTAGTGGAATAAAGTACCCATGAAAGTAGTGGTAGTAGGGTAAAAGGGTCATTCCTTGAGTTTCGTGTCTCTTCAACTCGACGTACGTACGGGTTCCACGGCACAGACCACTAGACCTAAGATTTGGGTCCGTCAATCAGACGGCTTGGGGACGAGGGTCTAGATGTGACGACGAGACTTTAACGATTGGGTTCACTAGGACGTTCCTAACTAAATCGAAGACTCTTCGGTATCTTCTCAGTACCGAGACCAAATTGTCACTACAGAAGTAACCTCTCTGACGTCTTAAGACTGAAGTAATGAAGGGAACTGTGGAATGCAATTGCTCATTTGAAAGGGACTATATAAGGACGGATCAAAGGAGTTCTCTCCCAAACAAACCAAGATCTTGTTACGATAGGCTAAGTCCTTGGTGGTCGGAGTGTATCGATACCTCGTGGCTTTACACCGACCAAATTGATTTCTCGTCTGGAAAAGTAAAGTAAAGTGAAAATTAATTTAAAACTTTGTCTATTTGATACAAACTTTGTTGAACCCATACATTTCGACGGGATAAAGTTGACCTAGAAAGCACTGTAAATTTGTATTCATATAGACTACTTTTAAATCGTAGACCCAACCTTATACAAGATTCATATTTTATAGGAGTCCTAAACTTTTGTTTCAAAAGTAAGAAAAAGTATAACATAGCAATTATCGAAAATATAACCAATGTACAAATTTATTATACAGAATGAATTTGGTTGTATAGATTTTACAATAATTTTAACTAAAGTGAAGGAAAAATGAAAAACTACACCTATGACCACTTAAGTCAAGATATACACCGAGTGGAATATTAAGACGAACCGTCACGAGAAAACTTAGTATCTACACTTACAAGGAGATATCTTATTATGAAAACGATTTCACTCACGAACGTTCTACCACTTACCCATTAAACGACCACCGTCGACGGACATTGTTAACTAAGTCACCCCTCTCGATTACATTGTACTACTGAAACAACTTCAACCACAGAATAAATCCCATGTTTATGTTTTTATTACTATATATTATTCGACCCGTAGTGTAAGTGTTACGAAATACCGGAAACTCATTTAATGGTGAACCTTATAGCACACTAGTCTACTTCCACCACTTTTTAACTGTTCAGTTAATAAGAAAGTCAGTTCTCCTCAAAAGGTAAAGACGACTTAAAGTGACATCGTGGACTAAACAAAAAGAAAGCGAAACTGGTCTAAACTGTTAATTTACATACTTCGAGAGTGCCGGTCGGAGAAGACGGACGAGGCCGGAAGAGGGGACGACAAGTGGTTAAGACAACACTAGACTCCTCGGGATGTGTGTACGGTAAAGTCTGGACGACAACACACACTGTGGATTCTCCGTCCGTCGTAGAGAACTTAGTTTTAACTCACACAACGGAACCCTTCGGTGTGAGGGATTCATTACCGTGTCTCGACGGAGAGCTGGGGAGGAGGGAATGGGAGTTACGACCGACGAGAAGAGATCGCAGAACCAGTCATAAAGAAAACGACGTACGGGAGATTCACAAACGTACGGACCAGATGTGAGAAGAGGGGGTCAAGTACAGAGAGAGAAAGAGGTAGTAAGGACTCGAAAGGAGACGTGAGAGTACCGGAGTCGAAGAGAACGGACCCAAGACTCCTCGACCAGGTCGACCTTTCTTCACGACTTGAAGTACACAGGACATGAGGAGAACTTCCCTGGTCATCAAAGTTTAAGACAGGAATTAACTAGTATGTTAAATCTCAGTCTTTGATGGACAAGATTAAAAAGAATGATGAAAAAAGAAGAGTGTTAGAAAATAAAAACGAAACTTACAGAGTCAGGAACTTAAAGAAGGTAACATTTTACCCTCGTCATATTCGTAGGTCTCTTAAAGGGTCTCGTCGTATCGTAGCAGGATCTCTTGGTGTCGCTTAGACACTACGTGACACGAACCGAGACACGACTTAACGTCTACTCAATGGACGACAACCTAAACTTTGTCATGTAATTTGCCTCCGTGACCTAAACGACTCAAATAAGGATACTTTCGAAAAACTTTTACTTACAGAATTAAACAGACAAAGAAAGGAGAAAAGATGGGAATACGAACGAAACACAGACGTAATAACGAGAGTAATAACGAAATTTTGAAAGTTTATTGAACTTATTGAGAATCGCAATTCCTATTGGAAAAGGTAGGAAAGAACATCTCCTACTTCCACCGATAAACTCTCCATCCACCACAGACTCCGACTTATTACGTCACACATCCCGTATATGAACCTTTCACCTCCGAACCTAAGCCAAAAGTAAAAACGGATAAATCAGTACCATAATTGACTCGTACAAGGAATTAAACTCTAGTACATATAGAGGGAATCTTGTCCAGACAATACAACATTAACCAGTTATTTGTAATCGGTAATAATAACCGACAAAAGAATGAACTCCTAAATCTACTGTCATAAATTTTCTAACAACAGATACTGAACAGTTGGAATCAACTATTGATCCTGTAAACAAAATCCAGAATTCGTCTCCTTTTTGACCATTTCTACCTTTATGATAGATATTTCCTCTAACTTTTAAAGAGAAAAGGATCAAATCTTTGATATTTATTATGAGATATTACCTTTTTATGGGTAGTTGACCAAAAGGAGGATCCCGGTACTACTTATGTATCAAGACGGTTATGTCCAAAAATATTATGTCAGAAGAGTGTTCCGGTGAAGATCTAAGGGAAACGTTCGAATTAAGGTCTAAATATTCGTCCTAAACTTAACATAATACCTCAATTTCACTAACATTACCAGTATATATCAAGGTCTTTCCTCACTTAAAAGACCAATATTGCACTTAACCTCTGAGTTCAATCGATTAAACTGTAACTCAATTTCTTTCACATTGCATATGTTAAGAGCAAACTTTCACCCTTGTTTCGTCCTCGAAGTCTCGACGTACAAGAAAATTACTTCCGATAATTACATTAACAAAAAAGTTTCACCTCCTAGCCGAAGGATGATTGTCAATCGACCGGAACAGGAACTAAAGAGTCATACTGGTTTGGGACAAGACACCTTCACAATCTCTTACAAACCGAAGTGTATTCTCTGGAGGGAAAGTACAAATTTCTCCGTTTCTTACATTGATTCAACAAGCTTTCTAAATTAAAGGGTTCGACACGGTAATTTTATTTTCTTTCCTTCTTTTCCTTTTCCTCTGTCGTACGTCTCTTCAGGACCTCCGACAACAGAATCAAAATAGACTCGGCCGGAAAGTAAAAACGGGAAACATGGTAAACTTGTAGGTTCCCTAGACTCAGATTGAGGGAACCGTTAAACCCTGGTGTAAGACGGAAACCCTTTTACGTCAATGTTTAGTACAAGAAGTGATTTGTTTCACTCCGACAAGTCGGGGAGTAAAACTAGGAGACTCCTCACTCTCCGACAAATGTAACTCGTTCATTCTATATAAATAAGAAGAACTGTTTCTTTCCGTTTAATAAATGGTCTTTCGAGAAATCAAAGGACATGGACCGTGAACGGACGTCCTACGGAATATTTTCGTTCCCTGGTTTTTATTCGTTTTCTTACTCGAGAGTCATGTCAGGTACACCCCCACACCCCAGCCGCGACCCCAGACTTCGGCGGGACGAGGTCTCGACCTCGGTTGTAAACAAAGGAACACCAATCTAAATCTTTGAAAATTGGGACGGAAGAGTGTGAGGGACTTTAAATATTTATCCTTGGAAAAGAATACGTCCTAGTGAACCCCGGTCAATAATCGATCAAACTCCAAGGTCTACTACTATAAAACCTTTTGTTATAAGACAAATACTGTAGCAGTTCCGGAAAGAAACTCTGTTCTACTCTGTGTAGAACCGCACACAGAATATTGAGACGTCAAGAGTTTGAATCGACGTATTATCCACGGGAGACCCCTCGAAAACTTTAACCGCTTATGGTCCGACTTGGGACACGACTCGGGTACAACTGACTTAGTGTCGGAATCCTCACCCTGGGCCCGCAACTCTAAAGACTTTCACGGGGTCTGCTAAGGTCTCGTGTCGGTTTAGACTCTTGTCCAGTAGTCTGGACGAGAGTAGATCTGACCCAACACGTGATGGGTGACCTTCTTTCTATTTAAAGGAAAGTTTGTGTTTCACTACCATATTATCGCTGTCAGAATCCTATTATATCAGACCGATTCACTAAAGTAGTGAGACTAGTCGGACCGGAAAACTACAAGGTCATCACCTCCGAAATACTTAGTCTGTATAAATAACTTTATCTTTGGTGGGTCTCCACAGGACTTTACAGAAGTCCATGGACCAAATCATAGAAGACAACAATCAACGATTCGGTACAGAACTGAGGGACGCTGGGGCACCTGACGTCTCGTGACCCGAAGGGACAGAGGGTCTCAATCGAGGTTGAGTACAGGTTACTCAGTCATTGCGGTAGGTAGTAATCATAGAAGATTAAGGACTACTATCTTTTAGTTGTCCGAGAACTACAGGTCAGTCACGTACACTTTGGTCAAGGTAGTGGACATAGAGTCAAACACGAGAAGACATATCCAGGCGTAGAGACATAACCATGTATAAAGCCTAATTTTCGAAGTCCTTCCAAAAAGAAAATGTCATTAAGGAACCACCCGTCTCGGACCGGTTTGACTCTAACGGACCGTCAGTGGGACTGGAGTCGATTTCAGTCCGATGGATGTCGGAACTGAACAGATTGAATTACACGAGTAACAAAGACGAGGACAAAACAGATGACAAAATTGGGTCCGTGGTGACACTCCTAATTTCTCCTGGAGCGCGACAAACAATGAAATGATTTAAGACTTTCTTGACACTTAAGACTTAATGAAAACTGAGTCTATGGTAAGGATCTCAGGGAAAACATCAGTGTACGAAACGAATACGTAAGATTGAGACGATGACTAGTACATTGAATCCCGTTCAACGAACTAGAAAAACTCGGAGCCAAAGGGTAGATATTTCTCCACGTTTACTACCATAGACGAAAATCCCGTTAACACTTCTACTTCTCCTTATTACATGTATCTCAAAATTTTTATCTACAAATTCCTTCAACTTTTATGACGTTCAAGGGGGAACCCCTTGAGACTACCGGACACCATCTCGGAAGAAGAACCACACCTAGGTGATATATAACAGTACTCTGGGTCTCTTCATAAAAAAAGGGTTCGACAAGTAGTTCTAACCCGAAGGGAACACCGAGTCGACCATTTCTTAGGCGGACGTTACGACCTCTGAACCCAAGCTAGGGACCCAACCCTTCTAAGGGACGTCTTCCCTTTCCGATGGGTGAGGTCATAGGATCGGACCTCTTAAGGACTCTGACATATCAGGTACCCCAGGGTCTCTCAGACTGTGTTGACTCGCTGAAAGTGAAAGAAGACGAAGTAGTTCTAACCCAGAACCTAAGGTGTATCATCCATCAACCAGCACTAGAATACTGAACATATCCTTTCTTTATATCACTATCTTATTTTTCTTGAATACGGAACGTATTTCAGTTCCACTAAAAACACACACTAAAAAAAAAAAAAATTACGGATATGTAAACACATACACACGGAACTCAGTGACGGGAGGTCAACACCCTTACCGTGTGTCTCCTAGGTCCTCAGGGGGTTTGTGACAAATACCAGACGAAGAACTATTAAAGGGCTCCACAGATTATATGTTATGAGTGCACCACCAAGTCTCTTAACTCTTTTAACACCCCTCCAATGCTCAGTTTCAAGGAACCCGAATGTTATCGGTTTTTTTAGTTCCGGTTTCTAACGTAAAACAAAGACAGACTTATCAACGAAAGCGAGAAATAAAGTATGACACACACGTCTGGTTCGTAACTTTCCAGAGGTATCTTTTATAACTGTAATGAGGAGACAATCCTTTGAGAATCACATTCTTTCCGTGTATGACTTAAAGAACCTGGTACTTATAAACACCTAAAATAGGGTAAACCCTAAAAGACGGGGAGTCCTCAAACAAAGTAGTCTGCGGTTTAAATGAATTTTGGTTGGTTCTTTGACAGAACGAGAACAGAGTAGAACGAAAGGATTCGTCTTACAGTAGAGCACCAGTACGGGACACGGTGAGGTAAGGCTGTAGTCCTTTCCGGGAACCGAGACACTGAGTGTTAACAAAAAAATAGACTTACAACCACCTTCTCAACATTGGAAGTTACGTTTCGTAAAATTAATTTACCTTTTGCTCGAATTCATTAAACTATATTAATTCTACGTCAGTCGTGAATAAAGTTTACGTACACATCCGACTCGAAACAACTACTTGTGATTACTGGTAATCAAGCCAGACTCACCTTGATATATAATTATCGACACCTCGAAAATGAAAAGTCACGAACTAGACTTCCGGACTTTCGTCTCCTTTCGTCAGTGTATCGGTAAACTTCCCCCACAATTACAACAGAATACACATAGTAACTCAACTAACGTTCCTAAAAATAGAAAAAAACCTCCGATACAGGGATTTCGAATGACAAATACCCGTCCACTAAATTAGAAAACTTTAGATAAACGAATAGATATTTTACTTCTTTTCACATACATTTATTGAGTGGAAATTATTAATACACTTCTACTCATTCAATTTAGTAAAAGTTTTTAACCATTGACGATAAGTTTACATTTTACGTACCACCATCTCATGATCTTAAACACTCTATCCTAGACATAGACTAAGTAGTAACGTAGGTATATTTCGATATACGGAACATCGACAACTCATTTAAGACCCTACAATCAAACGGAGACTTACTGAGACTTTCGACAATCAAAAAAAAAGAAAAATTAAAAGTCTGTACTTATAGTTCTCCTACTCCTATCTATAAGTCGGAGAATCTGACTCCACAACTTTGACTTTTACCCGAGTTAGAATCTAAATTGTAGTACCCACTAATATGTAAAAATCATTCCGATCGATAGACAACTCACCCCACGGACGGTATAGTACCAAAAGTCCCAACCTCATCAGGGAAAATACTTGTGTTACTGTTAAGTAAAGTTTCAAAGACGGAATTTACCATAGGATTCCTAGGACACTTACTACAGTTGTTGTACTGAAGGAAAGTTTCTCAGAAACCACCGTCGACCAACTTTATGGGTTCGAACGTGGTAAGATCCTTACTGACAGGAATTTCCTAGTCAATAGAAATGAGAAACCACTATATAAAAATAATCGGTAAACACAAACAAAAGATATATAAAAGGGTATTTTCATAAGGGTTGTAAAATGTCTTCTCCCTACCTGAAACTGAACGTGTTTCCAGTAGGTCTGAGACATTTTTAAGAGGTGATCTCTGGTTTGTGGGACGGTCTTCAATCACAGACTGTCTACAAATATCCCAAAAATTCTTTATTATTAACACGACTGGTACTTTAGGAGTGGAGATTCCTTATTCTCGAGTAACCTCCTCCAGACCCGACTCTCCACTCAGGGAACAGATTAAACCTCCGTCCTAAAGGATAGACCCTTCAACGTAACTAGTAGACCTAGAACTGGAAAACGTCAGAAGTCTGTAGTCTTAATATTTGTGACAAATCAAGGGTTTTGTACCTTTATGGGGACCAATCTGTGTTTTTCATACCCTTACAAATTCAAAAGACTTTTCGATACCGTTTATCGAACTATTGGGAGGGATCAGTCTTTCAACCAGTATAACTAGGACGTTCTACTTCTTTTTATGAAGTGACGGAACCAATTGTCCCTTATATCCGACTAACACTCGAATTCAGGTGTTTTTGAATGATCTCTTTTCATTTGAGTAGTAATCGAAAGTGAACACCTTGACTTTAAAAGGAATCATTTAAGACTCTACCGACCCTCGATTTCCTTATGGACACACTTGGTCCTTTCAGAGAAGTAGTGGACATTTTACTCCGCACCCCCAATCTACTGGAAATTCCTTAGAAGTTGATACCACAGGTCTAAGACGAGAACCCGATGGATGCAACAGAGTTTGAACCCAAAATTAAGAAATTTAGGAAAGTTAAAACGAAGGACAACCAGACTCTAGCACTGTCTAGTCCCAGAATTTTTGTTTTTCTTCTATTGTTTATTCTGATGAGAACTCGTCTAACAACTAACTAACTAAATCCAAAAACCTCGGAGAGTCTAGGACCAGTAAGGGTTTATCTACCTCAAGAAAGTGTGAAAAAAAAAAAAAAAAAAAATTCCGTCTCCCTTCGTCTCCTACCTGTGACTCATATCCAACCTGTTATTGTTATATTTTTACTGAACATAGGAAATATTAATACCAGACTGTACAAAGGTCATTTCCACAGAAACCAATTTACTTTACTACGTACCACATATATATAAGTGTTTGATATATGTACATTTGTATCGTCCAAGATTTAAATTACGGTGTAACAACGAAGTATGGTGAACATTAAAAATGGCTAAGTCGTCAGACGATGTGGTCTGGAGTCCTTCGAACTCGGGAACCTATTTGACCAGATTTGTGATAACTATTAAGTATTGACCACCAATTTTTTTAATTTTACCTTGGAACCAAAGGGTTTAATTTTGAATGTGTCTCGGTGTCACATATTTGATCACTTTTCGTTTTGTCAAGACGAAAGGATCCGAGGAAATCACGGAAGTCCCTGGAACCCCTGGCTCCAATGTAACAGACTTTTTGGACTACCTTTATATAGAGTCAACAGTAACATGTATCCATTTTATGTGGCTTCTTGACTTAATATCTTGTAGTAAGGTCACAATGCCACCACTTCACAATCATTCTTGATCAAGAAATGTAACTTTTAATACACACAAATTGTAGTTCACAACCTTGTTTATAAGCACTATATTTCTGTACATCGTACTCTCGACTCAAAGTCCTTCGAAATAACGAAACATAAATGACTATCTTAACAGTATTTCTGTCTGTTCGCAATGATTTTTCTAACATACCTGGTTAATCTTTGTGGTCTAAGCAAACACCGGACCACTTAAAATTTCGTTTATGTTGTTATCTTTGACATACTTGGACTTATATTCCGTTAGGAGTTTATTCCGTTACAGGATAAAAGAGTTCTCTCTTGGGTCCAAAACTCAAACTTATAGATTGAAAGAGTCTGACATCTACTTTATTACCTTTTATATAATTCCTAATCCGAGGGAGCCACCGAGGCACGATTTCTTAGGTGGACGGTCACGTTCCTCTGTACCCAAGTTAAAGACCCAGACTTTATACTGGACCTCCTCCTTTACCGTTGAGGTCATCAGAACGGACCTCTTACGATATCCGTCTCTCGAACCGCCCGATGTCAGACATCCCAGCGTCTCTCAACCTGCACTGACTCGTTGACAGGCACCCGCGTCCGTGTGCGTCAGAATCCCAATCAATATGGGTTTTATAATACTTGAATCTTTTAGACGTAAAGAGTAAGACAAAAGTACTTGGACAAGATAAATTTGATAAAGTAGTATGCACGAAGTCGTTGTTGAAGAAGAAGTGACCATGGTGAGAAACCGAGAAGGGTATCAAAGTCTCGAGGAGTAGGAGTAACGGTGGAATGAAATTTTTTTTATGTCGTAAAAATCTCAGACACACCACCACAGTCAAAACGTGGTTGGGAGGAAANAACGTGGTTGGGAAGAAAAAAAAAAAAAAAAAAAAAACCCAAACAGAATATTCACCGTCTAAATACCTTGTACCTACGACATCTAACCTAATAAAAGCAAAGAGTGAAAGGAGGAGACGATACACTGAATGTACTCTCATAAAAAGGACGAAGTAACTACAACTTGAACCTGACATTGGATAAATCGGTTACTTTATATTTACTTACTACGTTAGTCTACCGAATTTATCCCTACGGAATTCACATTATCCCGACACCACGAAGACACTAACGGTACTCTTTTTATACGAGATCGATCGATGACGGAGCAGTTGGACCTAGGGTGTTACTCCGTCCAATCCACCACATCGACTGGGACTCGTCTGCCTGAGTTTAGAAGTGCTACGTAGTCTGATGTTGATGGACAACCGGTTCGTCTAGATTAGATTGATGATGTTGAGTATTCAGATTATTATAAGGGGAAAACAAACTTGATCTCAATCCTCAACGTAGGTTCTATCAAATGAATCTATTAAAGATATAGTTTTTATTGAAACCCTTACAACTGGTATACAACAACAAGTCAGTGAGTCAGCACACACTGAGAAACACTGGGGTACCTGACGTCGTGCGGTCCGAAGGGACAGGAAGTGACAGAAGACCTCAAACGACTTTGAGTCCAGGTAGGTCAACCACTACGGTAGGTTGGTACATTAGGAGACAACAGGGGAAGAGGAGGACTGAAGTCAGAAAGGGTCGTGGTCCCAGAAAAGGTCACTCAGCTGAGAAGTGAAGTCCGGTTTCATCACCTCGAAGTCGTAGTCAAGAAGGTTTCTTATAAACCCCAACTAAAGGAAATCCTAACTGACCAAACTTGAGGAACGTCAGGTTCCCTGACAATTCCCAGAAGACTGATAAATGCTTCCCGATTAACCAGACACGTCACTGGATCCTAAGTAATATTATCCGTAAAACTTCTTTTGAGGTATGTCGTTTTGGTTTATATACGTAATTTTTTTTTATAACGGTCTGAATTCTCACATGAAAAACGAAAAGGTCACTCTGGAGATCTACCAGACCTTATTCTCGGACCTACTGAGGACCTACTGAATGAAATCTCGTAGTCAAGTCAAGTCAAGTCAGCGAGTCAGCACAGGCTGAGAAACGCTGGGGCACTTAGCGTCGTGCGGTCCGGAGGGACAGGTAGTGGTTGAGGGCCTCAAGTGAGTCTGAGTACAGGTAACACAGCCACTACGGTAGGTCGGTAGAGTAGGAGACAGCAGGGGAAGAGGAGGACGGGGGTTAGGGAGGGTCGTAGTCTCAGAAAAGGTTACTCAGTTGAGAAGCGTACTCCACCAGTTTCATGACCTCAAAGTCGAAATCGTAGTAAGGAAGGTTTCTTTAGGGTCCCGACTAGAGGAAGTCTTACCGGACCAACCTAGAGGACCGTCAGGTTCCCTGAGAGTTCTCAGAACAGGTTGTGGTGTCAAGTTTTCGTAGTTAAGAAGCCGCGAGTCTGAAGAAGTGTCAGGTTGAGAGTGTAGGTATGTACTGGTGTCCTTTTTGGTATCGGAACTGACCTGCCTGGAAACAACCGTTTCATTACAGAGACGAAAACTTATACGACAGATCCAACCAGTATTGAAAAGAAGGTTCCTCATTCGGAGAAAAACTCGTATCATCTTTGTTGTCAAACCGAAAACACACAGATATGTGTGACTTAAAACATTTTATGTGTGTGTGTCCTTACCTGAAGAGGTCCCCGAGGCATCATTTCTTAGGCGGACGGTTCGTCCTCTACGCTCAAGATAGGGAACCAGCCCTTCTAGGAGACCTCTTCCTTTACCGTTGGGTGAGGTCATAAGACGGCTCTCTTAGAGTACCTGACTCCTCGGACCGTCCGATGTCAGGTGCTCCAGTGTTTCTCAGTCCATGTTGACTCGCTGAACTGTTGTTATCGTTATGTGTCGTTGTAGAGAGTATAGACAATCGTCCAAAATTTGTATTACATACACAAAGACGTATCGGTCAGTCGGAGACACACCCACAAATTTATTTAAATAACATCCATGAATAACTAACGAGAGATTTCTTTTATGATGGACATATTCTTTAAGTCCAAGTACAAAAATTTTTTTAATAAAAAGTCATCCTCTCAAGATCTATTTTATAGAGACATAGATAGACGACGAATAGTCGTCCAAAAATGAATTCCAAATTTAGGGGGTTCTCTATTGAATTAACCTTTTTTTTTTGTCAAATACGATATAAAAGAATTTTATAAATTAACTGGTTTAAAATTGTGAAGGGGAGGAAGTATTAGTAGGTAAAGGAAAGTCTACTAAGGAGACTGACTATCTCGTGAAAATTGTGGGTTTTTCGTTCCATAACCGAAACAATTTTCTTTATCATAAAGAAAAATGGGACCGAGGTATACGTAACGTTCACTCCTCGAAATTTTTTTTTTAGAGTGGAAGGTGTCTCTAAGACGAAATTAACAATCCCGTCTCGGATCCGTAGGTATGTAAAAATACTTTGAAGAGTCCACTGGGATTAAACATCTACGTCGGATGGACGTATGACATAATAGATTTGATTCGTTAAGTCCAATCTACGAACACAATGTCCTGACAAGTCAATACAGTAGAGACAACAAGTCTAGTTGGACGATTAACTATCTAGAAGATCCTTTAATTGTAGGACAGCTTTTTTAAAATAAATATAGGACAAAAGTCAAATGACGAAAACCTGGTAAGAACCATCTGACCACCTCCTTTGAATCAACGTATTTATTTGGGCATTACGAGCGAACCCTTTAGTGACGGAAGGAAATACTGAGGTAAGTCCGTAAACCCATTAAGAGTCTCAACGGAGAATTTAGTGTGACGGAGCCGGTCGAAATGTGTTTGACTAAAGTTAACACTTGAGAGGAAGTGGTACCTCTCCTCGGGTCACCTAAACGAGTCCACTGGAACCGATGTGACTCGTGTCATCTCGGAACAATTCCTGCGTCCTCCGTCGTAAGAATGGAAAGAGACGCTCTAGAATCCATTTATCAGTTACTGTCCAGGGACACTTTCAGAGTTTATGGATTTACTTGTGATACGAAATTTTCCTTCTTTATTGTTTCGGAATCGTACGTACGGAATTTTTTTTTTTTGTTTGTGTTGTTGTTGTTGAATTTAGGTGTCTTGATCTTGATACATAACAGAAAAAATTTTTTTTTGGAGACAAAATCCTCTTCTATGCTAAAAGAAAAAGGAGGTCAACTACAATTAAAAGATCTATGTCGGATTAACGTACATGTACCTAAGGAAAGGTAAGTATAGAACTCCGTCGTATAAACAAGGTGTTTATCGTCCTGAGTATGACTTGTCATACACTATTACACTACGTAACTCAGAATGAGTAAGAACAAGAAGAGACTATGAGTAGTCGGACTCCCCTTCAAATACTAGTAAAAAAAGTGAAATATCGAAATTTTTTTACAACTAAAACAGAAATTTTCAACAAAATTTAACTGAATGACAACTAAATACCCGAAGGGACGACCGATGTTACAACACAATTAAGGACGACATATCGTTTTACTAAGTCAATATGTGTATGTATGTAAGAATTTTTTTAAAAAAAGATAATACTAAATAGTGTCCTAAAACTTATATCAAGGGACACGATATGTTATCCTTGAACAAATAAGTAATATATATATATAGTTATTATCAAACGTGGACGATTGGGGTCTGAGGGTTAGGTAGGGAGGGGTTGTGGGGGTGGGGTTTGGACCGTTTCTGTTTAGACAAAAGGTACAGACACTCAACCAAACACAAAGTATCTGTGCAATCAAACACAATATAAAATCTAAGGTGTGTCTTCACTATAGTATACCATAAACAGAAAGACTAAGTGAATCATACTATTAGAGATCTAGGTGGGTACGTACGATTCAACGAAGTCAGTACAGGTCGAGAAACGTTGGGGTGCCTGGTATCGGGTGGTCTGAAGTGACAGGTATCCTAAGAGGTCCGTTCTTATGACCTCACCCAACGGTAAAGGAAGAGGTCCATTAGAAGGACTGGGTCCCTAGCTTGGACGTAGAGAAGGTAGAGAACGTAACCATCCACTCAGGCAACGGTGATCGCGGTGGACCATCTAGGCGGACACAACGACGTTTACCGTAATAAGGTAAGAAAAAATACCGACTCATCATAAGGTAACATAGACACATGGTATAGAAATAGACAAGTAGACAGCTACCTGCATGTCACGACGACACTCGTGTCCCCACGCGTGTACAAAAACTTAATGTCAAAACAGACCTATATACGGGTCCTCACCCTAACGACCTAGTATACCGCCGATATACAAATCAAAAAACTCCTGGGAAGTATGACAAGAGGTATCACTGACGTGATCAACTGTAAGGGTGGTTGTCACGTCCTCCCAAGGTAAAAGAGATGTGGGAGAGACCGTAATAATAAATATTTGAAAAACTACTACCGACAAGACACTCCTGACTCCATTATGCAGTACCATCAAACCCAAACGTAAAGAGATGATTAATCACTACAAGTCGAAGAAAGGTACACGGATAACCGGTAGACATACAGTAGAGACTTCTTTACAGACACCAGTAAAAGTATTCTGACCGAAACTACCCAAAAAACATACTCTGGTATACTATTTTCCTCATATCTAAGAATTGGATCTGTAAAACTAAACTTAAGACCGAAGTATCGACTTACTGGACTCATAATTTTTTTTTTTTGTTTTTTGAAGAGATACGAGATACGGTATACGCTCCTCTGGTTTGGTCAGTTAGGATTTCCTTTAGTCAGAACTCATATGTAACCTTCCTGACTACGAGGTTATGAAATCGGTTGACTACACTTCTTGACTGAGAAAACTTTTCTGGGACTACGACCCTTTCTAACTTCTGTCCTCCCTTTCCCCTGCTGTCTCTTACTCTACCAACCTACCGTAGTGACTGAGTTACCCGTACTCAGACTCGTTCGAGACCCTCAACCACTACCTGTCCCTTCGAACCACAAGACGTCAGACACCCCTACGTTTTTCAGTCTGTACAGACTCACTGACTTGACTTGATTACGGAATAAAAGAAGTAAAGATGTTTCACCCCTATTAACATGAATGGAGGAGGTATCCCATCATCACTGTTAATTTATAGAAAGTTTCGGAAACTTACAAAGACCGTAAGATATTTACAACCGACGACGACGCGGGGTGGCAGTATTGATCACGTCGATGACGACGAAAAGGACCATGACAGGGTCAATAATGAGAAAATATCAGAAACTTTTGTAGTCCATTGGCTCCAGCCTGAAACGACTACCGAACCACCATTTCTTAGGTGAACGGTCACGTCCTGTCACTCAAGTCAGGGACCCAGTGCTTCTACGGGACCTCTTACTTTACCGTTGGGTGAGGTGACAAGAGTGGACCCTTTAGGATACCTGTCTCCTCGGACCGCCCAATATCAGGTACCCCAACGTTCTCTCAGCCTGTGCTGAATTGTCGATTTGTTTTGTTTTGACTCCAGTAACTACTTAATAATTCTTTTTCTTAATTGACAGAAGGAGATCCAACAGAAGACACCCAAGAAAGTACACCAGAAGACAAAGTACCCCGAAGGATCCACCGAGTCACCATTTCTTAGGAGGATCGTTACGTCCTCTGAACCCAAACTAGGGACCCAACCCTTCAAGGGGACCTCTTCCTTTACTGTTGGGTGGAATCATGAGAACGGACCCTTTTAGGGTACCAGTTTCCTCGGACCGCCCGATATCGGACACCCCAACGTTTGTCAGACTGTGTCGACTCATGTCGTGGGAGACAAAGTACTCAATTTTGTAGAGAGGAACCAACGTCCGAGTGACTCCGATTCTTAGAAAGTAAGACAAACTTTTTTTACTTACTTTTTTCTTTAGGTAGAGAAAGACAGTCCCCTACGTTTTAAAAACACATAGTCGACATAAACTCATATACTCCGATAATTTTATTTAGAATACCATATTAGGATATCATTATCCTTAAGGTATTTCTAGTACTGTGTAATTGAAATTTTTCTTTATGAATCTTATTGTTGAACCACACCGACTTTTGACTTTCGAATTAAGAGGTTCCAGTACAGACACAGTAACATCAGTGACTGACCTTTCAGTATCAAAGGAAATTGGTCTCCTTACACGACTTTGTCATCATCCATAACCAATTTTAATCTTGGTTGATAAAGGTATTGGTCTTGCTGTCTGTACAAAATTTTTTCTTTTTTTTTTTTCGTTTTTTCTTTCACTGTTCAGATGATCAAAAACGAACACCCAAGTTCTCCAAAAGTTGGGTCAAGTCGATTGATGTAAACCTAAGACAGGTACTTGAACCGTGTACTGCACATACCGTCTGAAGGATTTGGATCAGTACCTTCGAGTCTTGAGAAGGGTCCCTGGTCGGGAATCCTCAACAGTAGTCCTCGACTTCTCGTCTGACGGTCCGACTGGTGCCAGGAGACGAGAAAGTGAACGCGGGAGGGACGATGTGACTCGGGGTCCCTTCCTAAGGTGTACCTGTAATAAACGTAAATTATCGAGTAATGACACAGGTACGAGACGAAGTGGTCGTCTCTCGAACGGTTCCGAGGTCGCGACATCGACACGTGTACACAAAGATCTGATGAATGATATCCCTAAGAGAACTTCGATAAATAAACATCGATTATCGATGTTTTTAAACTACAGAGAACTCTTTAGGTATGTGTCTGTGTCAAAGGTACACCCCGGGTCCAACCCCTCCCCGCCTTTGATGAGTGCTAGGTCAGAGGACAAAACCCCATTCCTTCTACGTCAAACACACTAGTTCTGAGAATACTATCTAAATATTTCCCACGTCCATTAGTAGTGATCACGAATTACATACACATCTCAACCTCGGTCTATTACCTAGGGGAGGCGACCCGTAAACAAAACTTAGTCTTCGACGGGTTCATTCGTTAAAGATTACATTACCGAGGAAGCGTACACCAAATAAAACCGGAGGAAAGGAGGAGTGTACGACTTAAAATTGTCACGGTAACCACACGTCCAGGTCCCAAAGAGTCAAAAAAGGTAGTCTGTGGATTGTAAATGTTTTACTGAAATTTATAAACGGAGCCAGGGTCCAGAACCGTGGGTCATCGAAAAAAGAACGAATACATTACAACTTTCAGGCACAACGGTAAAGGAGTTACTTGTTCGGATTAATTTTCCGCTCTAGTTACCGAAGTCCCAAGTCTAACATTCGTCACTACGTCTTCTCTAAACGAAATGACCTCCCTTTGTTCTGTAAGAACCCCTTAACCCTCAGACACCACGTAGTCACAAACCACAGAACCTTTTTTCTTACGACTTACACCATCTCACAGAACCCCAAAAAGGCCATCTCTACTAGTACAAGTTCCTGTAAGTCGTCTTCATCTTCTTATTCATAAACTACAAACGACAACCAATAAAAATAAAAAATTCATTTTAATAAGATCTCAAATTTTATGAGACTTTACCCGACAAAAGTTGAATTTTCGCTAAACACACATAACTTTTAAATAGACTACCAGAAAAAAAATTTTGACTTTTATGAAGGAGGTATGTTATTATAATATTTACATTTTTTTTTTTTTTTCGTATAAATTGGGTTCACACCATTCTCACAAGGTACTTCCCCTTTAGGTCACTGAGAAACTTATTCCTATAACAAGAGACTACCCCGTCCCCACCCTCACCTCTCCCGCCCCTCGACATAAACGGAGAAAAAAAAAAAAAAAAAAAACAGAAACGGAGAATTCGTTCTCATGGGGAGGGGAGGTAAAATGTCCCTTTCTTGTCAAACTCTCCTTCGAATCACTTAAGTAACGGTTCTCTTTCGAAATTTTTGCATGGACAAACAATTTGATATGGGGTCCGACACGTCCCTGTACCCTCCTTGTACGTCAAAAACTTCTCATAAATTTCCACCCTTATATAACATAAATCCTTATTAACGAACTAAAGTACCTTTTCCGTACCCATAGAACTCTGGAGTCACCCATCGTTACCTAGTACGACCAGGTTACCAATGGTCCTCGGGTCGAGTTCACATAACGACAGGACGGACCGGACACCTTCCAGACACACTAGTGGAAGGTCGAGGGGAAGACCTTAGTCGATTAACGATATTTTAATTAGATTAAATGTCCCACAAAGGACGGTGGGACGTATGAGCACACACAGTGTTCAGAGTTCAAAGGGTGGTGGGAAATAAAATCCTCTGAAAAATTACAAGAATTGTTATAAACTACGAAAGAAATATATCGACTCCGACTCATTATCTCTCCACCCGTGACCCCAGATTGACAAGATTGAGTTCAGTTGTAAAACCCAATACTACTTGTCGGGATATGTTATTAGGATCTTATTATGATCTCAGGGACTTATAAGTGACCTTCCTCACTACCGACTTCGAGGTTATGAAACCGGTGACTACGTTTCTCGGTTGAGTACCCCTTTCTGGGACTACGACCCTTTCTGACTTCCGTCTTCGTCTTCCCCGTCGTCTCCCACTCTACCAACCTACCGTAGTGACTGAGTCACCTGTACTTAAACTCGTCTGAGACCCTCTATCACTTCCTGTCCCCTCGGACTGTACGACGACAAGTACCCCAGTGTTTCTCAACCTGTGCTGAAACACTGACTTGTTGTTTATGTCATTCTGGAGTTAATCGACTCTGATGAAACCTCTTTCCCGTCAAAGATTAATTATCCTAAAAAGAGAACTTCCAATTTGTGAAAATAGAAAAGAGTCGGGAATGATAATTGAATGAAAGAAACCGAAAACCTTAATTCTACAGGTCTCAAACTTTTATTCAATCAAAGAAACTCAATCAGAAACCTTGTAGAAATACTCAATGTTCGGAACTACAAGTCCAAAATAAAAGACATTCCCAACTTCTCCACGACCCCCACCGATGACTTAAGACATTCAAAAAAAACCTCCCCCTCCCTTATTTAGAAAAAACCCTAACAGAACAAAAGAACACAGAAAGAGTGCAACACTTACTTTTCCGATAGAATAGTAAGGGTCATAACCATCCGAATCAATAAATATATTAGGACAACAAACTCCCAAATGTCTATAAGATGGTTTTATATTATTGTTCTTACTCAATAGTTACTTGACGAATTCCATAACTAAAAAGAAGTCACACTCCACTAATTTCAGTTCAACATAAACGAAATTATCCGACAACTTACCAAGAAGACATATTAGGCCTGTTGTTTATTTGAGTTCATAAATAGCCCAGGAACGAGACACGAGAAACATATGGTACAATCCATCAAAATTACAGTCATTACTACAGTCTGGTATTTACATAGTCGGAGACTATTGGAAACGTATTTAGACTGAAAGATTTTCGTTTCTTTTGAACAGGGACTCCCTGAAACACCAGTATTTTCAAGACTAAAGGAACAAGTTTTATAGCAATTCGAACGGTAAACAAAAGAAAATGTAAATTTCTCTTTGAAGTAAGGTTTTCAATTTCATAACGGTAAAAGTAATTAGTAATCAATATCTATAATTTCTTGTCTTTAAAAAAAGTACTTGTATCCATCCCTTCAATCCACTTTTCTATCGAAATTAAAGTAGATTTAGATTGTGACTGAAAATTCATACAGTAACTCAACTTACAGAAGTTTATTTCTATCAAATGTGATAGATAACTACGACTACCACTTCCGATTCTTACAATCCTTCATTCGATTCCTATTATCAAATATAAAGTCTAAAACCGAATATATTTTTACCTTGGGAAAAGATTACCAAAAGGGGGGATTAAGAACTAGATCAGTACGATACTGATAAAATTTTTTTGTTGAAATTTTGTATAGACTCCTTTTAGACCTCTTTTACACCGCATCCAATTCTAAACTTTTCTCTACCCAGACCCAAGTCCGAAGGGACCACCGAATCGCCATTTCTTAGGTGGACGTTACGTCCTCTGGACCCAAACTAGGGTCTCATTCCTTCTAGGGGACCTCCTCTCGTGTCGTTGGGTAGGTCATAAGAACGGACCTTTTAAGGTACCTGTCTCCTCGGACCATCCGATACCACGTACCCCAGCGTTTCTCAACCTGTGCTGACTTCACTGACTAGTGTGTGTGTTCAAGTCCAGACCCAAGTACTCCTTACGTAATTTAAAAAATACACAAAAACTTTGTATTATTTTTGTGAAAATCCACTTAGTGAAAAAAATCTTTAAATAAAAAATGTATAGACGTTCACAAAGTGTAATCATGACACCTTACTTAACGGGGAAATGACCTGGAACGACCCCAAACACTAAATATCTACAATATCATTTAAAGTGTGAAGATTCTACTTCGTCAGATGCAGATACTCCAGAAATATTTTCTCCAACGGACACCCACCATCATCGTTCATAGTAGAATAATCTGTAAACTCCCGTTCTCTTTCCAGTCCGATAACCATCTAGGGTATCTCGATCGTTCAGTCGAAAAATCGACGAATTTAGATCAACATAATAACGGTGACTTCGGAACCAGTGTGGTCGTTGTGAACGAGTTAGTTTTCACGACAAAAAGGTTCTATATGCGACCAGTAGGTTCTTTTTACTCCTTACGACTCTATTGTGAGTTTCTTAAACGAGTGACATATAGATGAACCTAGGTTTTACGTAAATACATACACACACACATATGAGTATATATGTGTATATACATCTATATGTAAACATACATACATAAAAATTAGTGTCATGAAAGAATATGAGACAAGTCAAACAGAGATTTGGTTCATCGATCTAATTACGGACATTCAATTTAATCTAACTGAACTTTGTTAGACGTCCTAGAAGTGTGTACTAAAACCACAGACAACCTTTCACTCCACTTCTTAACTTGAGACATCTCCCACCCTACATAAATGTCTCGGTTTCGTTTTGGTTATGGGTCAACACCTACACTGACCACTACCTTCATTTCAGGCTACGACATTTCTTGTTATGACGTATCCTTGGACCTTACAATTCAGGTACTTAGTTCCATTTAACCTTCACCAGTTTGTCCTCTACCGTTCTCATTTGTAGTTGTAAAATCCTTAGTCACTTGATTTTACCTGACCTTACCCACTTAAATTGAGTCTACTGGTAATATAGATGATGACACCCGTCCTTAGGGAATCTTCTTTACCTCCTCGGGAGTATCAGTTGTTTTCTCAGGTTTTACGTCATGAACCTACGTTAGAGTTTTTACTGTCTTACTAGAGACAAGCAAAGGTTCCGTTTGGTAAGTCATAGTGTCATTAGGTTCAGAAACGGGGTTGGTCATTACGACTTCTCCAACTTCGACTTACCAAGATACTTCTGGATGTTCTGGAAGATCTTGATTGTGGGTTTTCTTTACAGAAAAAGTAATATCCCCTGACCTTACGTTTTCATCCTTCAGTTCTCTATGGACCTCATTGTCCGTTTAATCCGGAACCTCATGTTTTACTTCGTCCCGTTTCCGATTGTTCAAAACGGTTCTCTTACGTGACCACATATCGTTTGTGGGAGAAGGTTGTTGTGTTCTCTTCTGAGATGTGTACCTGTAGTGGTCTACCAGTTATGGTTTTAGTCTAACTAATATAAGAAACGTCGGTTTCTACCTCTTCGAGATATGTCAGTCGTTTTTGTTCTGGTCCTCGACTGAC